>CABHPP010149186.1:0-13801 GCA_902168425.1 Peromyscus attwateri | reverse complement strand
AAGGAAGAAAGGAAGGAAGGAAGGAAGAAAGAAAGGAAGAAAGGAAGGAAGAAAGGAAGAAAGGAAGAAAGAAAGAAAGGAAGGAAGAAAGGAAGAAAGAAAGAAAGAAAGGAAGGAAGGAAGGAAGGAAGGAAGGAAGGAAGAAATTGGAGGACAGCAAGACAGCTCTTTGTAAAGGAGACTGTGGCAAAAGCCTGATTGATGATCTGAGTTGAGTCCTGGAAGCAGGTAAAGGTTAAAAGAGAGAACCAACTCCACAGAGTTGTCCTCTGACCCAACTAAATACATGCCGTGCATATGAATGAACAAATCATGAGTTAGTAATATCCACAAGTGAACACAGAAACAGAGTTGTGAGGTTGATTCCTACTCAGATGAAGAAAGGACAGGACGAGAGAAGGAAGGAGCGTCCGTCCCTGCTTCCTGCACACAGCTGGCTCTGGAGGGCAGGGCTTGCTCTCCGCAGCCCCACTCACCCGGCCCAAGAACTGCAGGAAGGTGTTGGACAGCAACAGGTGCTTCTCAGCCAGGAAGCGGTAGCGACGCTTCTCTTCCAGCTCGGCTGCGCGCTTGCTCTCGGACACGAAGGCCTGCATCTGTGCGTGCAGTCGGTTCACGCTCTCCTGGGGGTGGAGGGAGAAGGTTCTAGCTGGGGGCCTGAGCCCTGTCCTCAGATGCCCCCTCTCCAGGCCTCCCCGAATGCAAGGTTTGCACCTGCAGCCTGTGTCCCTGTGTCTCTGTGTCCTGCACAGGGGAGTGCAGAGGTGGCCAGAGTCTGAGGCAGGGATGGCAGCTGGGAGTGCCCTGGCAGGGACTGGATGCCTCTGTTCAGGCAGGCTGGGGGTGGACCCATTTTTGCTACCTATTCAAGAGTACAGGACCAATGGTCCCATTTTCTCAGTGAGCCTGAGGAAGAGAAAGGTGCTGAGGGTGGCCTTTGGTGACTCTCCTCTGCTGTGCTCCCCACAGCGGGGATCATTTTGGGTGGAGGAGGTCACAAGGGGGTTAGGGTTTCCCCAGACACCCGAGCCCAGCCCCTCGGCCTTCACACCTTCATCTCCCGCGCATTCTTGTCCCTCTTGCGTTCCATGCGCCACAGCTCAGACATGCACTTCTCCAAGTTGGCCGCGCGGTGGCGATACTCAATCTCATAGTGCTGGCAGCTCTCCTGGGGGAGGACAGACAGACACGGGGTGGGGGTGGGGGTGGGGGTGGGGGTGGGGGGGTGGGGATCACACATCAAAGAGGCCAGGGCTCAGAGTAGTGGACAAAGGAACCAAGGGGCCCAGATGGGACTGTACAACCTGGGGCAGGTGGATGCTTGGGGCTGGCCTATCTGGTCCTCTCCTACAAGGTGTGTGTGTGTGTGTGTGTGTGTGTGTGTGTGTGTGTGTGTGTGTGTCCTGTCTGGGAGGGGCTGGAGCAGAGGGACAGACTCACTTTGATGAACTGCATGTCCAGCTTGGTATTCTTCTCCATGTGCTGAAGCAGGTCTCCGTGGAATGTCTGCACCTGAGTGGAGCACAAGTTGGGGGTGACCAGGGTGCCCTCAGACCCCAACAATGCTGCCCACTGTATTCCTAACACACCAGGCCCGGGCCCACATAACAGATAAACGGGGATGGTAAGGTCACGTGGCTGGAGGCAGGCTTGCATAGTTGACCAGGTGGTTTCCGGCTTGGAATCTTTCAGTGAATGTGTTGAAGGCTCCTGGGTCAACCTTGTGCATTCTGTCCCCTCAGCCTGTAGTTTCTGATCCATCTCCAAATGCTGCTTTCCCGCCCCTCTGCTGAGAAGCCTTCCTGCCTCCCCAGGTGGAATCCACAGCCTCCTTTGTTTCTAGAATGCACACACACATTCCTTTGCTCTTCCAGCCACCGGGAAGAATTTACTGCAGTTCCTTGTCCACAGTCCACTGGAGCTGCAGTGAGTGTGAGGAAGTGCAGCTCTGGTCCCCAAAGCATTGCAGAGCCTGCCCTATAGAAGGGTCCAGAGCTGCAGAGGCCTGGGAAGGGGGAGGCACGTGGGGAGCCCCTCCTGGGAGGCAGAAGAAAGCAGCTGAGCTGAGGTTCAAACGAGCTGCCTATCAGCCTCATTCTGCTTCCGATGTGCTTTGTGACTTCGGGTTAGGTGCCGTCCCACTCTGGGCCTCACAGTTTCCCCAGGGCTTGGTCTGATGCTCTCTAAGAACCTGAGGAGGTCTGATGCTGTGGGCTGGGTAGGGCCCTGGCACATCCCTATACCCTCTGTCAGCTTCCCTGAGGCCTCCTGATGCTGGGGAGGAGTCAATGGAAGAGCCACTGGGTGTGAGCTGCATGGGAACAAGATTACCTCCGCCCCTCTGACATGCTCACTTCTGCCAGCCCTGAGTGCCTTTCCTGTATCCATTCTTCACCTGTGGGAGGCTTCCTGCTGGGCCCTTTCCATGGGGCTAAGGTACCACACAAAAAAGGAATGCTGGGAACTTCCCCATGTGCAGAGAGTTAGTATACTAGAACATTCTTAAGGTTCTCCCACAGTTGTTCCTAAGAACTTGTTAGTGGCTCGTCTGCCAGGAACCTTGAGGCTCCTTTTTGTACAAGTCAAACCACAGCCACTGTCACCAGCCTGTGCCTGGGGATGCTTATAAAAACAGCAAACAGAAATGGGGATCATTCTAGAACAAAAGCTGTAGTGGGCAGCCAGCTTTGGTCTGGAAGTTCCAGCCCCCACTGAGGCTTCGGCAACTGTCACGCCTACAAGGCGGGGCCAAGGGAGGGCCTGGAGACCCGAGAGCGATACACCTTCCCCAAACCCCACGACCTACCTATCCCTTCATTTGTAAGTTACCCACTAAATAAATCTTCCTTTTAACTACGTGGAGTGGCCTTAGTAATTTCACCAACAATAAGGTGAGCGTTCCCCCTAGATGGGACCACTGGATAGGTGTGGCCCTCACAGCGCTCTGTTTACTTCTGACATCCTTGTCCACCCAGTCCTCTTCATGATGCTCACTCACACCAAAGAGACAGTCCAGGATTTCCATGCAGACACATCTGTGTGTTCCCAAAAACCCCATCTTCTACACAATCTACCAATATAAACCGGAGCCTGGGGAAGGTGTGGGGCTGGGCACATCCTCAAACCCAGGCCACTCTGTGACCAGAGCATTGGTAAAGACGATGAATGGTAGTTATGTAGTGATAGCCTTGAGCCCCCACAGAAAGCTATAGAACATTTTAAATGTACCAAACTGCTGTGGGATGGTCTGTATGTCAAATGTGGTGCTCTGATTGGTCAATAAATAAAACACTGATTGGCCAGTATCCAGGCAGGAAGTATAGGCAGGACTAACAGAGAGGAGAATTGAGAGAACAGGAAGGCGGAGGGAGACACTGCCAGCCGCCGCCATGACAAGCAGCATGTGAAGATGCCGGTAAGCCACAAGCCAGGTGGCAAGGTATAGATTTATAGAAATGGATTAATTTAAGATGTAAGAACTAGATAGCTAGAAGCCTGAGCCATTAGGCCAAACAGTTTAAATAATATAAGCATCTGTGTGTTTATTTTATAAGTGGGCTGTCAGACCGCCTGGGCTTGGCGGGACCCACAGCTACACCAACCAAACAGACCGGACACACTCGGAATGCTTTAACTGGGAGAGCCTGCCTGTGGAGACTGTGACCTAGGAAGACACAGAACTTCAGGGTGGGCATGGGAAGTAGAGCAGTCTGCCCTGACGGCTGTGCAGCTGAATTCCCTTGACATTTCCCTCAAGCACAGCCTGCAGAGCTCTCCAGTGCAGCGGCGAAGCTGAGGCTCTTTTCTTTGCTGCCCATGTGGGCTTTCCCTGTCCTCCTGTCTCAGCTTCTGTGGGGGGCAATAGGGCTCCCTCTGTCTTCTGTCCTGTGTGAACTGAAGCACACATGCCATGGACAAGGACAACAGGACAGGACAGGCACATCTCAGTCTCTCCCACTGCTGTGGCATGGCTGTGATGACCAACGGCGCAGAAGACACAGGCTAACTCCTCAGGTGGGGGTCAAGGGTCACAAGGGAAAGTCTCCCTCACGCTGAAGTGGTCCTGCAGAGACTGAACTGAAGCAAAGGTCTCCGCAGAGAAACCAGAGGAATATGCCTGTGATCAGCAGGTGGCTTAGGACACAAGGAAGTCGCCAACTCCAGGGAAGGCTAAGGGACTCCCTCCTCCTGTTGTTACATGGCACACTCATGGCATAAAGGGATCCTGTGGGGTCCCGGATACAGACACAGGAAACCGAGGCCAGCCGCACAGTGCAGATCTTGATCCCTGTGAGGGGCCGGCAGCCCAGAGAACCCGCTTGCCATGTAGGCCAGGAGCCTCCCTGCCTTTCTTTGCAGCGCTGAGTGTCAAACCCAGGGCCTAGCTCTGCCACTGAGCTGCAGCCTCAGCTGGATAAGGAGCCTCTTGAAAGCTGCCTCGATGGAACAACCCTGCTCTTCCCCCACTCAGCCCCCAGCTCAGCCATCATGCCAATAACAACGCTTTTCCAATTCATCAATGGCAACGACCCCACACCACCACACCGCTCCATTCCGTGCCAGCCTGGGACTCCTCACCCCACATGACTGGCACTCATTCCTCCTCAGGTGCCTTCCCTCAGCTTTGCAGCTGAGCCCGACCTTTACTCTTCTTCCTCCCCCTGACCCCTCAGGGTGGCCTCCTGACCCCGGAAGTGCAAACTCTGCTCCTGCCGCACCTTGGCAAGCTCCTCGGTGCTCAGGTTGATAATCCACAGGTGCACAGCCCAGGCCCCACCCAACCTGACTGGCTTCCCAGACCTCTGATTCCTTGCTACAAATCACCTCGGATGACAGCAACCGTGTAGGTCTAGTCTGGTGGTTCTCAAACTGGGGGTCATGACCTCTTGGCGTCGCAGATCAGATGCTTACGATTCATAACAGTAGCAAAATCACAGTTAGGAAGTAGCAGTGGAAACAATTTTATGTTGGGGGTTCACCATACCTTGAGGAACTGTATTAAAGGGTCGCAGCATTAGGAAGGTTGAGAAGCACTGGTCTAGTTGGTAGCCTGGATGGCATCCCACCTTCTCCCTCCATCTCTCAGAAAATCCCCCATCTTCTGCCCTCCATCTCTCTAAGTCTGATTTCTTCCCTGTACCACCACCACACGGTGGCCGCCTCTTCCCCAACCACATCACCCTT
Organism: Peromyscus attwateri; assembly: GCA_902168425.1. Taxonomy (NCBI): domain Eukaryota; kingdom Metazoa; phylum Chordata; class Mammalia; order Rodentia; family Cricetidae; genus Peromyscus; species Peromyscus attwateri. Next base: position 8,617 of record CABHPP010149186.1, on the reverse strand, counting down.
CCCAGGAGATTGCAGCCACCTCCTGCTGGTCTCCCTACTTCTGCCGCTCTTCCCTGTACTAAAGCTTCTTAGAATGGGAGCCACACTCGTCCTATTAGAATGTAAGCCAAGCAATGAACAACTGAGTTGTTTTGTTTGTTTTGTTTTTCTTGAGGTGGGGCCTCACTACACAGCCCTGGCTGGCCTGGTACTTGCTATGTGGACTGGAGTAGACTTTTATTCACAGAGATCCTCCTGCCTCTGTCTCTCAAGTACTGGGAATAAGGTGGGACATACATCTACAGCATCTTTTTTTTTTTTTTTTTTTTTTTTAAGATTTATTTGTCTTGTATACAGTGTTCTGTCTGCATGTACACCAACACACCAGAAGAGGGCACCAGATCTCATTACAGATGGTTGTGAGGCACCATGTGGTTGCTGGGAACTGAACTCAGGACCTCTGGAAGAGCAGCCAGTGATCCCAACCTCTGAGCCATCTCTCCAGGCCACAACTGAGGTTTTATTGAGACAGGGTCTTGCTATGTAGCCCAGGCTTTCCTTGAACTCAAAATCCTCCTTCCTCTGGAATGTTGTGATTACAGGTGTGTGCCACTTCACCCAGCTAAGCAATGAACATCAGAAAGAGAAGTTGGTAATGCCACTTACAAAAGCCATCAACGTGACTTCAAAAACATCAAATAGGGCTGTGGGGACGGACGGCTCAGTGGGTAAAGCTCTGGTTGTAGAAGTGTGAGGATCTGAGTTCGAATCCCTAGAACCCACGTAAAGCAACACTCAGCAGCCCAGGGAACTCCACTGAGCCTTTGGCAAGATGAGATGGAAGGTAGAGACAGGAGAATCCCTGGAAACTCGAAGGCCAGATAGCCTGGAGCAGCCCTCGGCAAACAACAAAGACGCCGTATCTCAAACAGGTAGAAGGCAAAGGCTGAGACCCGAGGATGTCCTCGACCTCTACAACTGTGCCATGGAGTGGGTATGCCCACAGTACTCACACACAAATGAACGCACACCATACAGCGTACACAACACACACACACACAGACTTTAAAACATCCGACAACCAGGAACTAACCTGTCCTAGGATGTGTGAGACTCCTAGGCTGAAAAATAACACAACACTACTTAGAAAAATAAACAGGAGCTCTGAAGACACACAGTTAAGGTCCGCCGTCCATCCCTCCCGTCCCCCCCGCCCCACGCCCAGAGCAATTTCTGTCAAATTCCAGCAGGCTTTCCTGAAGAAACTGACAGGCTGAGTCCATGATTTATAAATACATGGAAAGGGAAAAACAAAAACAAATCAAGAAGCCAGGAGGTGGTGGCACACACCTTTAATCCCAGCACTCAGAAGGCAGAGGCAGGGGAATCTCTGTGAGTTCCAGGCCAGTCTGGTCTACAAAGCTAGTTCCAGGATAAACAGGGCTACACAGAGAAACCCTGTCTCAAAAACTCAAAATAATAATAATAATAATAATAATAATAATAATAATAATAAATAACAGATTGATAGATGATAGATAATAGATGATAGACAGACAGACAAATAGACAGATAGATAGATAGATAGATAGATAGATAGATAGATAGATAGACAGACAGATAGATAGAAAGATGGAAAGGGGTCTCAGCAAGCAAATGATCTCAACAATGAGAAGAGACATTCTTAGCCCGCCTGGTCTGAGAGCTCACCCTCAACTACATGGGGGATGGCATGGGACCAGCCTAGGGACAGAAAGTCAGCATGGAACAGAGCAAGAGCCCACACATGTCCCTCCCCCGAAACACCCCATGCCACCAGTCAGTTTCCAGCCAAGATTCCGTGTCTGTCGATGACTGACGGAAACTTTCTCCAGTAGTGTTGAGATATCTGATTAGCCATGGTGTGTGTGTGTGCGCGCGCGCGCGCACGCGCGCGCGCGCGCGCGTGCGTGCATGTATGTGAACACTGACTCTACATACAAGGGTGGATTTGTGAAGGATCAGAAACAGATGTAAGGCCCGGAAGACAGAGTTTCCAGAAGAAAATAGAGCAACACCTTTGCCATGGGGCAGCAAACGTTTCTCAGTCTAGTTGTAAGCACAAACAGTTACAAAAATTGAGAATCCCTGCTCATCAAAGACTGGCCGGGCTGGAGAGGTGGCGTGGGGGTAAAAGCGCTGGCTGATCTTGCTGAAGACCTGAGTTCAGTTCCCCACACCCACATAGTGGTTCATAATAATCTAGAACTCCAGTTTTAGGGAATGGGATACCTTCTTTAGGCCTCCACAGACACTGCATATAAGTACACATATACGCAAACACACATACACATGAAATAAAGAATTTTTAAAAAGACTATACTATATATATATATATATATATATATATATTATTTCTTGTTAGAGGATTTTTCTGTGTAGCCCTGACTGGTCTGAAACTCACTCTGTAGACCAGGCTGGCCTTGAACTTCCTGCCTCAGCCTCCAGAGTGCTGGGATTACAGGAATGTCCTACCATACCTGACCTAGTGAACAGAGGAACTGGAGAGATGACTCAGTGGTTAAAAGTACTGGTTGCTCTTCCAGAAGACCTGGATTCAATCCCCAGCACCCACATGGTGGTTCACAGCCATCTCTAACTCTGGATATCTGACACCTTCCTCTGGTCTCCATGCTGACAAAACACCCATACAGATAAAAGAAAAGAAAAGAAAATGAATAGATACTCAGTTATGGCACCAATAAACCATAACATCAACCAGCATGGCACGCTAGATAACCCTAAGGGTTTGGTAGCAGTGTGCATACATTGGTGGTAACCAACGGCTCTTTAAGATCAAGAGGAAAATCGTGCCTGGTACTGGAAACCTAACCAGCTATTCAGCGCTCGTGACATCATGGATCTTGGAGGAGCACCTGCAACCACTTTACTAAAGCAGCAGAATCCCTAACTACACTCTAAACACTTGTCCTTATACCCACAGAGAAGTGTGGTCCTCACCCTCATCAAGGAAACTTCCCTTTGCAACGGAGACCACTACAGAAAACCACAAGCAACGCAGCGTTGTGGAGCCCAGTGCCAATGGATACATCTCTCAAACAATCCCGCACCTAAGACTCAAGGAACGCTGTGGAAGAGGGCGCTGGAAGACTGCAAGAGCCAGGGGAACAGGGCGTTTGCTGTGAGACTGTGTCTCCGAGTAGTGTCAGAAGCTACACCCATGGTCTCACCAACACGATTACCCAAACCTTAGCTGAACAAAGAGGACACCAACAGACAAGCCAGTGTGGGCAGGGAAAACCCACGAGGCCTCCCCACTACACAAAGAACCACTGGCCACTAAGGAATGCCAAGAGTGGGGGAAACTGTCTTTCCTGGGGAAGAGCACCAACTGCTTATCCAACACCCAAGGGTCAGCCCTGAAAATGTACATACGAGTAACATTATACAGACCGAGCCGGTCATAATTAGAAATATATACGTACATACATACATATATGCATAATTAATGAAAATTATTTATGTAAGTAATTAAGGAGGCCATGAACTTTAAAGAAAGCAAGGAGGAGGATTTGGAGGGATTTGGAGGGAGGGAAGGGAGGAGGGGATGATGTAATCTCAAAAATAAAAGAAATAAGGAAAAAGGAAACAGAAAGAAAACAAACAGACGGTTAGACAGCTGGGCACGGGGTGTGTGTCCGGAATCTGCACACATAAGGCTAAAACAGGGAGACTGATGTGAATTCAAGGTCAGCCTGGGCTACACAGTGAGACATTGTCTAAAAAGTCCATAGAAAGAAAAAGGAAAGACAAACAGACAAGCCGAGACGGGGGAAAAGCAGTCACTGAGTATGTACATCTGACAGAGGGCTCATGCTTTGATTATACAAAGAACTCCCATAGGCTGGGCATGGTGGCATTTTCCTGTAATCTTAGCACCTGGGAGAAAGAGGCAGGCCGAGGTCTGTGAGTTTGAGTCCAGCCAGGGCTACATAGTGAGACCCTGTCTCAAAGAAATGTCATCAATAAGTACAGCCCAATAAAAAGGGCAAAACACTAAACGAATGCTCGCGGGAGACCACACACACAGACGTCCAGCGAGCCCATCGAAGTCACATCCATCCAGGGTACGAGACAAAGCTACAGTGAGGAGCATTCCATGACCAAAAGAGGGCAAAACAAAATACAGTTGACCGCGCGGGTGCTGCCAAAGAGCTGAGAAGCAGCAGTGTTTGCCCGTCATGGTGGGAACTCAGAGGTCACAAGCTCCAGAAATGTCTTTGGAGTTCCTTCCAAGACCAAACATATGTCAGCTCTCTGACCCGAAGATTCCACTCCCAGCTGTTCAACAGAACTGAAATCACAGACCCACAAAGGACTTCCCCACGTTCTCAGAGCTAACAGCTGTCGGCCGGAAAGAACCCACCTGGCGGCATGGGGCTGGAGAGGCAAGCTGTGGGCACACACAGCCAAGTCACTAGGCACTAAGACAGATGGAGCATCCGTACACACAACACACGAAATGGTAAGAGGCATGAAGTAGACACACAATAACAGCAATAATAATAACATAGACATGGTGGCCTGGGCTATGTCTGTAACCCCAGCCTACCGAGCTCAATTATTAAACCAACATGTCCCCTCGCTGGTGGTGGCGCACGCCTTTAATCCCAGCACTCAGGAGGCAGAGGCAGGCGGATCTCTGTGAGTTCAAGGCCAGCCTGGTCTACAGAGTGAGATCCAGGACAGCCAGAGCTACAAAGAAACCCTGTCTCGAAAAACCAAAAAACCCAAAACAATAACAACAACAACAACAAAAACAAAGGACAAACAACCAAAAAAACCAACAGAAAATGTCAAAAACCCAGGAGGAAAAGACTAATTTTTTTAAGATAGGCTATAAAGGTATAGTGTACAAATAACAGGAGCCCCTCAAGAAACAGTGCAAAAATAAAGCAAAATAACTCCAAAAATATAACTCAAGGCAACTGCTTGAAGTTAAAAAATAAACTTGAAGGTCTGGAGAGATGGCTCAGCAGTTAAGAACACTGGCTGTTCTCCCAGAGGGCCCAAGTTCAAATTCCCAGCATCTACATGGCAGCTCACAACTGTCTGTAACTCCAGTTCCAGGGGACCCAACACCCTCACACAGACATACAAGCAGGCAAAACACCAATGCACATAAAAAATAAGAACAAATAAATCATTAAAAAATAAGGGTTGGGGATTTAGCTCAGTGGTAGAGTACTTGCCTAGCAAGCGCAAGGCCCTGGGTTTGATCCTCAGCTCAAAAAAAAAACAAAAACAAAAAAACCCCAAAACCTGAAATGACATAATAAATAAGCATGGGTCTGAAGAGATGGCTCAGCACTTGCTCTCTAAACATGAGGACTTGAGTTCAAATCCCTGTGTGTCTGTAACCCCAGCATGGCGGGTGGACAGAGACAGGTTCCACAAGCAAACCAGCCAGCCAGCCTGGCCAAAACTTTGGGCTTCAGTGAGAGACCCTGTCTCTCGGTGCTAAGACGGCAACAGATGCAGACTGTGAAATCACACTCTGACCTTTCTGTCCAGGGGCATACATTATGCATAGAGCCCAAAACAAGAGAGGTCAGAGAAGATGAGGATGAGGAGGATGAGGAAGGGGCCTACAGAGGTGCCTCAGCAGATAAGAGCACCTACTGGTCCAGTAGAGGACCTGAGTTTGGTTCCCAGCATCCACACGGAAGCTCCTGTCTATAACTCCAGGTCCAGAGGACGCCCTCTTCTGGCCTCCATGGGCACTGCACACACATGGTGTGCAGACATGCATGCAGGCCAAACACCCAAATGCATACAATAAAATAAAAATAATTTTTGAAGAATTACATCTCAAGTCTGGAGACGTGGCTCTGTGGTAATGTGCCTGCTGCTTAAATATGAGGTCCTGAGCTTGGATACCCAGCACCCACATAAAACATTGGGCATGATGGTATGCTCCTATAGCCCTGGTACTGGGGGATGGAGGCAGATGGATCCCTGGTACTCACTAGCCTCCCAGTCTAGCTGACTTGGTACACTCCAGGTTCAGTGAGAGACTGTGCTTCAGAAACTACGGTGAAGAGAGATAGAAGTTACTGATGTTGACCTTTGGTCCACTCACATATGAGCACACACATGCACATGTACAGAGAGAGAGAGAGAGAGAGAGAGAGAGAGAGAGACAGAGAGAGAGAGACAGAGAGAGAGAGACAGAGAGAGAGAGACACAGAGAGACAGAGAGACAGAGAGACAGAGAGACAGAGAGACAGAGAGACAGAGAGAGAGACAGAGAGAGACAGAGAGAGAGAGAGAGAGAGAGAGAAAGTATATCACATAATTGAAAATAACCCAGACTGGTCAATCTCAAAATGTATTGAAGAAAAAAAACATTAGGTTTAAGAAAATAAAAAAAGGGGGGAATCACACATCTAGGAAAAAAAGAACAAGTGAAAAACTGGATAGTCAGACTTTTCTATAGCAGAGCTCAGAGTTCTGGTCCGAAAGAAGAACACTCAAGCTATTCCAAGGACAAGAGGAGAGGGGAGAGGAGGAAATGGAGGGAGCAGGGGGTGGAGCAAGAAAGGATGGGGGGGGGAACGGTCTTTTTACTATAACAAGAATAAACGCCACCCAGCAGCAAGAACTCAGAGAACATTGTCCCAGGATCCCCTTCCTGTGGGAGCTGTTGAAGGACGGCCAAAACGACTCGAGTCACACTGCGTGGTGGGCGCTGCCTGGCCACAGCAGGAAGATGAACTCAGAGAAAGCTGCGGCAGGTGTGGCACGCTCTGCTGATGGCGCAACTGCTCCCAGGATGCTGCAGACTGGACACAGCAGGGACACAGCCCATTTCAGCTGCTCCCAGGATGCTGCAGACTGGACACAGCAGGGACACAGCCCATTTTAGAAGCTCTCAGGATGCTAGAGACTGGACACAGCAGGGACACAGCCCATTTCAGCTGCTCTCAGGATGATGCAGACTGGACACAGCAGGGACACAGCCCATTTCAGCTGCTCCCAGGATGATAGAGACTGGACACAGCCCATTTCAGCTGTTCTCAGGATGCTAGAGACTGGACACAGCAGGGACACAGCCCATTTCAGCTGCTCCCAGGATGATAGAGACTGCACACAGCAGGGACACAGCCCATTTCAGCTGCTCTCCAGAATGGCAGTCAGCATCGCTGTTCCAAGGCTGCCGTGTGGGATGTGGGATGTGGGATGCAGCAAAGGGGGGGGGGGCGGGGATGCAGGACATTCTAATGTTCATTCTCCACATGCTCAAGAAGAGGGACCTTTGATGGGGGAGGAAGGAGAAGGGAGTGTGATGGAGAAGCTGGTGGAGCACTGTGGCTGAACTGGGAGCTCCAGGCATTTTATCCTGAGATCGATGTATGTACGTATAAAGATATGTGTATCTACATGCATGCAGATATGAATGTGTGACTCTCCGTGTGCATATGTATAGCACAGGCCACTGAGAGAGACCAGAACCAATGATGAGTTTTGGAGCATTTAATGCTCCCAGTGCCCAGATTAGGGTTTCAAAATACCACTTGCCACAAAACTTAAAAACATCAGAGCCAAAATAACATCGGGGCTATGTGGAGAAACAGCTAAGTCCACATCTAAAGCAGCAGCAAAGGAAGGGGTGAGGCCAGAGTTCAGGAGCCCACAGACTTCTAGGATCCTGTCTAAACGGCACAGAAGCTGGAAATCCAGGCTTCCCTGGCTGAAGATCTTCCACAGAGAAAACCACTGCTCAGGAGCAAACTATGACGAGAGGCTGAAACCAGTACCCCCGAGAGCAGCAGGAGATACAGCAATAACAGTGTAGGAGAACACATCAAGTCAGGAACGGGGTGGTTATGCTTGCTGCTCTTGTTAGAGTTTGGCGAGTTTGGTTCCCAGCACTCACATGGGGTGGCTCACAACCCCCTCTAACTCCAGCCCCAAGGGATCTGACACTGTTTTCTGACCTCCAGAGGCACCTGCATACCTGTGGCATACACACATAAATAAAAGTAAAAATAAATCTTTTTTTGAAAATCAAATTAAAACTGGAGAGATGGCTCAACCTTTTTTTTTTTATATAATTTATTTTTTTTATTTTGTGTGCATTGGTGTTCTACTTGCATATGTCTGTTGTGAAGGTGTCAGATCCCCTGGAACTGGAGTTTCAGACAGTTGTGAGCTGCCATTTGGGTGCTGGGAATTGAACCCGGGTCCTCTGGAAGAACAGCCAGTGCTCTTAACCGCTGAGCTATCTCTCCAGCCCCCGAGATGGCTCAACCTTTAAGAGTACATACTGCTCTTGCAGAGGACTGGAGTTCGGTTCCCAGCACCCACACTGAGCGGCTCTCAAGTGCCTCTAACTCCAACATCAGGGACTCTGATGCCCTCCTCTGGCCTCCACGGGAAACTGCACTCACATGAATATACCCCCACTCAGACACACATTCATGTACTTTAATAATTGGACCATCTTCAGAGGAAGATGGGGGAGGGACTCATTGTCTTGAGACCTGAGGGGAGGGGAGGGCAGTGAGGTGTTCTTCTGCCTTCTGCAATGTGAGGCACATGGTGGGTAGCCATAGAGATAGGAAGCATATCTCTA
>CABHPP010149185.1:0-20968 GCA_902168425.1 Peromyscus attwateri | reverse complement strand
ATGTGAAATCTCTTAATTTTTAAATACTAGTAGATCATTTCCCTTTCTTTCTTTCTTTCTTTCTTTCTTTCTTTCTTTCTTTCTTTCTTTCTTTCTTTCTTTAAATCCAAACGTACCGTACAGTTTAGAATCTGCCCACAGTCACCAGGAATTGGAGCTGGATGTTGGAAAGATAGGCACCTTTAAGGCCTGTTTTCTCTCTGATGTGCCTAGAGAGGACAAATAGGTATCCCTGTCTATTGGGGCACACCTGCCAAGCCCACCATTCCCAAGCAGGTGCCCTTGTTATAGTTTTTCAAAGTTAGTTCCACGGGACCCTGGACATCCTCAAGGCAGAATGTGTAATTTGGGTTCCATGGGTCATATGACATCAGGTGGCTGTTTACTACAGGACTTATTGGGACCTTACATGTTTCTAAGCACATCATGATGCACCTAGAAGCACTGGAATAGAGCAGGCAGGACTGACTCCCTGACCTGTATCTCTCGGAGTAGCGGTGACACTCACTAGAATCTAGAATGTCTGGAACAGGTAGGACTGAACCTAGCTTAAGGGGCTCAGTCAGAGGTCCATGTATGCATCCCAATCATGAACGATGCCCTGAATGGCATTGACACAAGTTAGAACTCAGAACCAGAGCCTCGGAGCCTGGGATGTGAGTTGACCCCAGGAAGCTTGCACCTGGTTGGTTGTTGACCTGCACAGTACTCTGGGAGAGCAGTCCATGAGCCACAGGGACAGTGGCTCAGGCCTCTGCCCAGCAGCCATACATGGGATTCTTAGGAGAAATTGAGCATGACCCCAGAAGGAGTTGGTGGCCTCTTGAGGACTTGGCCTGAGTCTTGGTAATGTCATATCTGGAGCATACAGTGTGCTGCCAGCAAGGACTAACACCCCAAAGGGAGGTAAGAGTGAAGAGAGATAAAGGTTCAAACCCGTAGTCGGTACTCCCTTCACCAGTGATGTACATCCATCTCAGGGTGCTCAAGAGGACTAGACATGGACACAGAAGGAATCCATTCCCCCTAGGCCAGAGGCAGGTATAGACATGCCAGGAGAGAAGGACCTGCAGGCTGGTCTATCCTGGATTCAGGCCTCAGTTTCCCCCTCTGTAAAATTGGAACCCAGAGCTCACCATGTCTGAAATTCACATACCTACAGTAGTCAACTTTCAGCACCAGGTATTTTGCCTTTAGTGAAGGAAGATAGTCTTGTTCTCTGATCCTTTGGCTACTTGGAACTGAAGACTGAGGTCAAAAGGCTTGGCCAAAGGGCACTGCACTCGTGTCCCATATAGCTGGGATCAGCTGAGTCAGGGCTAACCACTTTGACTACATCTGTGCAGCAGGTCTATACTCTAGGAAGCTTGGTTTCAAGGATACTGTGCTCTCCCCAAGATCCATGACAACTGAATGGTAAAGAAAGGCCAAGTAGGGCCCAGGGAGGAATTACCTCTCAGGGCCTTGGATCTCCATGTTGTCAACAAGAGTAGCTGAAAGCTCCTGACCCATTGGGCCACCTAGGGAGGTGCTGGAGAGCCCACAGCCTGCCCTAAGGAAGCAGAGGCCTCAGGTCCACTCAGGGGGTCCTGGTGCCTGCACTGAGGTTCTGGGGTATATGAGGAGTGTGTTAGTACCTCACAGAACCTATGGCAGCTGAGGAGAAGAACACAAGCAGGAAAGCATAGCTGAAGAGACTAAGACAAGGGTTCTGGTACCCCCATGGGTCTCAGCTTTCAGAGAATAACATTCAAGGTCCTTAGGAGATGAGATTGGAGCCCTGAGCACTCCTCCAAACACTCCAAGGACCAACCAGTCCACGAGAGTCCCATGAAGCTGTATATCTTTGCCAAAGCCTCCTGTAAGGTAGTAAAGAGGCAGAGATGTGTGGTGATATAGGTTCCCTAGTCCTGTGGCACCACTCTTGTTCACAGTAGAGAGTTCTGTTGGGCTGTCTCCTACAGTGTCTCATTCAAGTGGCATGTGTGGCCTGCAGTCTGCAGCCTGTGGGTGAGCCCTGAGAACTGCTTCTTCCCCATTATGAGGGCAGGAAGCAACGTCACAGCAGAGTGGTCTTCAAAGGGCCTCTAGGCTGCTGACTTAAGCAATGGCCGCAGGTTGTGGCTCCCAACATCAAGAAAGTAGAGTATCAAGTCTACAAACTACAAGCCCAGGTCATAGTGCTGGGATGTGAGAGCTCTGGCCTTGACCTCCTTGCCGGGACAAGCCCTGCATCTGCCATGAAGAAGGCTATTCCACCCATAGCCTGTAGAAGCAGGCACAGTTTGTTGTCTGAGCGAGGAGATCCTGGCACTGGCCTCATGGTACTCCTGGTGACCCGGTGATATGAGAGGACAGCCAATTGGCCAGCCACCAACAGGTGCCCCGGAGGCTCTGGCAGGCTCCACAGCTCCTCAGGACTTCACCATGAGGGCTAATTAAAAACAGCTCACATTGCAGTATGTCCCCTCCCAACCCCAATCTGGCTCCTCACGGAAAGAACTGGCCCAGAATACAGGAGTAAGCTTTGCTTCCATGAGCTTCCAGGTCAGAAAAGCTGGTGTTTAGAGCAAATGGCCAACAACCTCAGTCTGTCTGGGTCGCAGAAGATGTGAAAACCTCAGATCTTCCCTTCCCAATTCTGCCCACCTTCTCTAGATAGGGTCTCCCTTAGCCAGCATCTATTCTTTACTCATGACCTCCCAACACATCTGCTCCTGCCAACACATCTCCCAACACATTTAAGGTCTTCTAGCCTGCAGGCTGAACACCAGAGTTGGCCCTGCCTACCTTCCTGTGACTCTCCTCCATGCAATGTCCAACCTGAGCCTCCCCACAAGCTACGGTCACCTTCTCCACTATTAGGAAGCTTGTGCTCCTTTTCTCAAGATGGGGCACCCCAAGATATACACACCAGGATGGTGGCAGTCACCAACAGGCTGAGAGGCATTTTTCTGCCTAGATGCTGACCACTCCAGCCTCATGACCACCCTGGACTACCCCTACAGTTCTCTCAAGGCTCCTAGCTCCTAGCAGGAAGCTGGAACTTAAACTCACACAGGATCCAGAGTTCACCTTCCCAGGATGCTGCAGAGCTCCTGAGGGAGTCCCTGGTGTGTTGTGCCAATGTCAGCAGAATTCCTCAATTCACAACTTCTGCCTCCGCTCTGTGGCAGAGGTTCAGCTGGTCCCTTCACCTGGTGCCAATATGCAAATCAGGATGGAACCAAACCTGGCATTCATCTGTACCACAGGCTGCAAACTCAAGGCAGAAAAAGGTGACAGCTCAGCAGGCTGGCGCACATGCAGAAGCTTATGATCAACATAGAGGGCTCAGTGGCTGGAAAGACCTTAAGAATCATGTCCCCAACATGTAGATAAAATTCCAGACTGGCTGGAAAGGAAGTAAGATTCCTTAGGGGTGGGTAAGTGGAGTGTAGGCCCTTGTGAGGACCACCCTCTGATGAGTGCAGGACCCAGGGCTATACTCAAATCCTTCATGCTCCCAGCCAGGCAGTGGGCAGTGGATGCAGACAAATTGCTGTTTCTGAGGGTATGGAGGCTTCCTTCAGTGTCATGGGGTCTGAGATCTGACAAGCTCATTAAAACAGATTTAAAATAGTAAAGAAGAAAAGGAAAGAATGATTGGATGCATGGATCAGATTGACAGGGAGCTGGGTGGGTGAGTGGGTGGGTGACTGGGTGGACAGGTGGATGCTGATGAATGGAAAGATGGATAGGTGAGTGGAGGGTAGATGAATAGGTGGATGGCCAGTTATATGGGCATGAGGGTAGACTGGTGGATAGATGGATAGGTAGCTGGCCAGTTGGCTGGCTGGCTATATGGATTGGCTGAAGGATAGATGAATGGATGGATGGATGGATGGATGGATGGATGGATGGATGGATGGATGAATAGATGGATGACACATGGGTAGATGGATAATGAGAGATGGGTAGATAGCTAGTTGGCTAGATAAATGATGGATAGAAGGGTGGATAGATGGATGGGTGGTTATATGGGCAGATAAGTGGATGGATGGATGGATGGATGGGGAATTGGTGGATGGACTGGCTTGCACACTGAGCATTTGTTTATAAGGGTAACACTGTTCTCATGACCCACATAGCCCATTTCCCTGCCTCTGTGTGGTCTGAGTCTATACTTCATTTTAGGTAATATTTTACAGAACACCTCGACAGTCCTGAAAAAAGACATCAAATTCCTGATTTGATGAATGAGATTGTTTTAAGGACCTTACACAGAGACCCATCAAGGGGTTGAGATCCAAGCACAGCTGGTCCATCTGACCCTAGCCTAGCTCTGCCTGCCTTCCCAGCCTCCAGCATCACTCAGTATTCTGAATCCTCACAGGTTGCTCTGCCTGCTGGCTACCTTGTCCCTGGCCTCTTGTCTGACGGGGTAGTCAGATCTGGTTTGGAGTTACAGCCATCACTAACAATTTAGGCTCTTTGCAGCAGCCTGTGCCTATAACCACAAGGACGTAGAGAAGAGAGCATTCCCCAGCAGTGGGGCTGAGAGGCCCGGGACCACTCTCAAGAGCTGGTGGCTACAATGTAAAATCCTCACTGGATTCTGGAGACTTTGGGCCTGACTGCCAGTGGATGGGCTGGACTTCCATAGAATATGGACAGTGTGAGCAGCACCCACATACAGTTGTTTGGAGGGTAAACAATACCTTGCTGTGGCCACTTGCCACAGGCTAGAGAAGCATCTGAGCTTGGCCAACAGGCTGGAGGCAGAGCTTCCTGTTTATTCCTGTCCTCCTGGGCACAGGAAAGTTGTGAGCCTCATACTCAGTGACAACACTGAGCCTTGCTGAGTCCTACCTTCCTCTCAGTAGCTTCATTTCCTCATAAAGACCCTGCTATCCTTCACAGACCTCAGGGAAGCTGACCTGCTCAGAGCCCAAGAAAGCACCAGCAGGTGACTGTGGTCCTGTGCTCAACTTCACAGGACACAATGGCTGCCTCCCACTGCTCAGGGAACACCGAGCACAGGGCACCTAATTACACACAATATGACATCCTCCAACAAGGACTGATGGAACCCCAGCATTCAGTGAGAGGGACTTGTCCACATAAGGACAATGCCACGGCTTCAAAGAGTTAATCCCTCAGAAGGCCAAGAACAGGAGTCCCAGGAAGTGACAGCCATAGTCATTCCCGAGAGCTGCACACACATCACTTCAGTAGCCTGAGTCTCATGAAGTCTGATCTGAGATCTAAGCTAACCAGTGCCTGAGGCTGTCAATGAGGCCTCTGCCACCCCATCTGGAAACCCCTGCTCTGCACGCAGTGGACTACCTGGGTTGTGGCTAGTTGCAAAGCACTCTTCAGAAAGGGAATGATTCAAGTCACAATGCGCTGTGACTTCTGTTTCACGACTTCCATCCCAGCCCAAATGCGCTTGGAGTTAAAACGAGGGGGAAGGCTGTACCCCGCCTGCGCTCTGTTGAGAAAGAGTGTCGGGCTGTACGAAGGCCACCATAAGCATCTGCTCCTTGTCCCGTTCCTAAGCCATCTCAGATGGGGCCATCAAAATTCACTGCCATGAACACGTGCAGCACCAATGGCAGCTGCCACCACATTTGTACAGCACTGTGTGGTGGGCTGTTAGCACACTTGAGCCTGACCTCAGCTATGCCAAGTGGGTGGGAGACATGATGCTGGTACCTAATTGTATGCCTGACATGCACCCCTCAGAGCCCGCTGCCTCCTCAAGTCTTGATCAATGACTCAGTAGACAACATTAGACACCCAGATATGATCCAGCATATGCCATGCCCAGCAGCAAGAAGCTCTGCTCCCCTCATCCCCCTAAAGGCAAAACCCCATGCCCCAGCCAATGCACTTATCTTAGAAATGTAGATTGCAGGGCTGGGGAGATGAAGTGGCTCGGCTTGTAAGTGTTTGACACACAGGCATGTGGACCTGAGTTTGATCTCCAGAACCCACATTAAAAAAAATATGTCTAGTATGATGGCATGCACTTTTCATCTCGGCACTGGGGAAGCAGAGACAGGAAGATTCCTGGGGTTCACTGGTCAACCTGCCTAGCCTAATCAGAGAGTGTCAGGTCCCAGTGTGAGATCCTTTCTCATAAAGCAAATTGGATGGCTCCTGAGGAATGACACCCATGGCTGATCTGTGTACCATGCATGTGCACACATGTGCACACACAAATGTAACTTGCAGTGGCATCTTTGCTAAAACCTCTTAGGACTTTTAATCATAGAACAGAATTCAGGCCTTGCTTTTTGACTGTAAGACTCAGGGAACCTGGCACCCCGATTTAGCCTAACATTCCTACCTCTTCTCATGGACTGTGCAGCCATCTTGCTGTCTGTGGGCCCAGGATATCTCTAGAAAGTTCTGCCCTTTATAGGGGCTTGGAATAGGCCATCCAATGGTCTTCAGGTGGCTAGTTCTTCCCAATGCCCAGACTCAGCCTTCTATAAGACCTTCCCTGAGCTCTCTGTTGGTGGGTAGTTCATCTCCTATGACCTTTGCTGTCCTTTCTCAACACAGTCCTAGTTTGCTAGTACTGGGTGGGTAGATGAGTTGATGTGTTTGTGAGGGTGGGTAAGTAGGTGTATTGGTAGATAAATGGATGGGTTTGGGGAGTGAGTAGGTGAGTGAGTGGATGGATGAGTGGCTGAGTGGATAAGATGGTAGATGTGTCCATGTGTGAATGGATGAGTAGATGAATGGGTGGGATGGTGGGTAGACAGATATGGAGATGGGTAGATGGGCAGGTGGAAAGGTAGATAGGTAAGTAGGTGAGATAGTAAAGGGTGAGTAGGTAAGATGAGTGGGTGGGTTAATGGGCAAATGGATAAGTGGGTAGGGGTATGTGTGTGTGGTGTTAAGCAGATGCTAGGTGGACAGGTGGGTGAGTGAATAGGCAGGTGGAGGTGGATGCCTGAGTGGGAGAATGGGGAGGCAAGTAGATGGGTATATATGTAGGCAAAGAGTTGTTAGATGGGTGAGCAAGTGGGTGGGTGCATGAGTTGCTGAAAAAATGGGTGGAAGCTAAAACGTTAAATTCTTTTTTTTTTTTTTTTTTTTTGGTTTTTCGAGACAGAGTTTCTCTGTGTAGTTTTGGTGCCTTTCCTGGAACTCACTCTGTAGCCCAGGCTGGCCTCGAACTCACAGGGATCCTCCTGCCCCTGCCTCCCGAGTGCTGGGATTAAAGGCGTGCGCAACCACTGCCTGGCTAAAACGTTAAATTCTTAAATCAAGAAAGCAGCCAATCAGAGTCTCTGTGAAGAGAGAACCAGTCCGAGAGCCACCACCACACAGGGTCCTACCCTAGGATGAGCACCCAGTCTCTGCTTCAGTTCCTGCCATCAGGTTCCTGCCTTGAGTTCCTGCCCTGGCTTCTCTCAGTGATGGAGTGTGATCTATGAGTCGCACGATGCAATAAACTCTTTCCTACCCACGTTGGCTTTGGTCAGTGTCTTGTCTCATCAGTAGAAACCTAACTAAAGTGTCACCCATCCTCTCCATTCATCCTGTATGGCCATATGAGCACCCTGTGGGACAGGGCTCTGGATAGGTAATGAGGACAAGCCATGCACAATCCAGCCTTCCCAGAGTTCACTGCTTGTGGGAAGAGGCTACAGTAAGAAATGTGGCTGTGTGAGTCACAAGTTCCCCTCAGAAGGCAGCTCCACGCAGGGCCCCCAGGATGTGATACAGCTCAGCTCAGCCACCCCTCAACCCTAGGGTTGCAAATGAGCATGAAGCCCCTCCAGGTCCACTGCAGACAGTGGGAGCCCTGCAGGGCAAGGCCATTCAACAAGCCAGGTCTGCTCAAGGCTACAGACCGTGCAGAGTGCTAATCAGGCGCTGGGTCTGTAAACCCTGTGCCCCCAGCCACACGCCATGTTTAACCTGAAGCCCTGTTATACCCATTTCCACTTGAAAATGAATGAGTCCCGTATCTGCTAATGGTTTTATTCCTCCAACCTGTCCTCTTAAAAACAGGCTGTGAAGGATGAGTGCTTTTAAAACACTTGCAAACGAGGTCTGGCACAGCCCCGACTGTGGAAGGACATTACGATGGGGATTTAGATGTCTCCCTACCGCCCAGCCTTCAATCACCAGCTCTGAAACAAGAGGTGGGATAATTGTGTGTTCTTGGCCCGACCTGTACCTGAACTTGCGTCACAACATATGAATTCAATCAAAATTCTCATCAGAAATCTTATTTGGTGAGAAGCAGGCTTTTTAGACTGAAATTGGTGTTAAAAAAAAATTTCAAATTAGCATTCGAGGCTTAATTGCACCAAGCCGGCCTCCTCTCCAAGCCAGTTAACTCTCTGTGGCTCAGAGCCACAATGTGCAAACCCAGCCCCTTGGTCACCCTGGAGGCTGTGGGGTCTGTGTCATCTGTGTCTTGCCATGGTCCCGGCAGGAACAGAGTCAAGACTCCAAATAGTCTGCAAGGGGGAAATCTCTGTGTCCTTTTATCCAAAGAGACAAATTTAGTTGGGGCCTACTATGGGCCAGGCCTGGAAGATGGTGTGGCAGGGAACAAGTCAGATGTGGCTCCTGACCCCAGGGAATGCAAAGTTGGGGTGTAAATAACCATAGCAGTAAGTAGGGCTAAGCTGGTCCCAAGCCCTGAAGCTGAGGAACTAGGATGAGGCCAGCTCTCCAAACAGGCCACTGCTAGTCCATGCTGCTTTGTCCCCTGGGGTGCAGGAGCCTCCAACTCGCTGTGCATCAGAGTCACTGGGGCTGGGAATACACAGCCTCTCTTCCCCCCCCCCCCCCCAACAGGTTGTCATACAGCCACACTGTCTCTGGTAGCCAGAGCTGTCACCATAAGAATGAGACGTGGGGCCACCCCCCACCCCCACCCCCATCCCCAATTAGCAGAAGTATTACAGACTGAACTGTGTCTCTGCCTGCAAAAAAACAAAAACAAAAAAAAAACAAAACTCCCTTCTGTGTTGGGAGTTCTCACCTTCATGTCCTAGAATGTGACCTTATTTACGGAAAAAGTCATTATATGGGTTACACTGTGGCCCTAATCCAGTACATAAGGTAGACACACAGGCCCATGGGAGAATTTGGTCCTGGGGGATGAAGCCACCATCCATAGCTACCAAAGGAGCCACCCTGCCACACCTGTGTTTCTGACCTCCAGAACTAAGGGGAGATGAAAGTCCCCAGTGGGTTGTACTTTGATTTGGCAGTGCAAGCAGACCCAGGCAAGGGGCCTTGGGAAGAGTCGCCACCCCCAGGCGTTTTCTGAGACAACTCAGGATCCTACCTACTCTCTTCCACTTCCTTCCTGGGTTCTGTCAGCTTGAAGACAGAGGGAGAGGTGCCTCAGAGGGGCAACATTCAGATAGCCAGGTCGGCTTTTGTTACTATGGCAACGCCACTGGGCATCTTGCTATTCAGCACATCTGGAAATTGGAGGGGGAGTGAGAAGGGATGGGGAGACAGGAGCTCCAGAGCAAAAAGCAAAGGTTCAGTGAGGAAGCCACTCAGGTTGACTGGGTCTGTGCAGAGCCCCCCAAGGCAGAACCCCCAAGCTTGTGAACATCCTACTATGTGGGGCAAGGCTGATGTTCAGGTCAGCCATCATATAGAAAACTGAGGTCTGAAGAGAAATGGCCTAGCAAAGTCATGTGTGAGCTGGGAGAATCTTTGGGGTGTATGAGGGACCTTTCCTTGTGACAGACTGGGTGCCATGCCCTTATTCCCCCAAACTGAATACCATTCATAATATGACAGTGCTCTAAGATGAGACCCTTGGGAAGCATTTAGGTCTTGCGGTGGGCCTCCTGAGTGGTGTCAGTGTGCCTAGGATGATAGCCCATGGAGCTTGCTAGTACCCTATCTTGTTCCTAGTGTCCAGTGCTACAAGAAATGAATCTGAGCTACTGGTCTATGGTATTTTGTTACCATGGCCCAAATGTACCAAGACCTTCCCTCCTCCATGTAGACCCAGAGAGCATATTATTCATGTGGGGGTCCAAGCCATCCCTGAAATGGTTACATTAGACCCACAGCCCACCACAGACAGTAGAAGAGCCACCATTCCTGATTCCAAGCTATGGTTCCTGGCATTTGGCCTCCTCACCAGACAAGGCAACTCTATAGGAAAGAAAGGCCAGGCAGGGTCCACACTGAGCTTGAGTGAACCCAGAGCAGTCACCACAGAGACAATGCCCAGAGGACTTGAAAAAGAAAGCAGTGGGCATGGGCCGTGGCATGAATAAACATGGTCCCTGACCTCCGGTGTGATAGAGGTCCATCTTGAGACTCATTGGTTCAGTAGGCACTGAATACTGGGGCTGGAGAGTCAGCTCAGGCAGGAAAATGCTTGTCATACAAGCGTGATGACCCGAGTTCAATCCCCAATACCTATGCAAAAATCTGGGCGCAGTAGTGTGTGCTTATTATCTCAGTGCTGGGGAGGCAGGGACAGGAGGATCCCTGAAACTCACCCCTCAAAGTCAGCAGCTACCTCACCCAGAGTCTGCCCACATTTCCAGTCACACATCCACTGCCTCCAGGGCCCTGTGCCTGACATTCTCCACTAAGAGACCCCGCTTGGCTGGGCTTCAGATTAGCCATCCCTGCCATCTGTTAGTCTCCCAGGCTGGAAGGCCACAAGTGGTGGCCACTTTTTGGAGAAGCCTAGGACTCTTACACTATCAGGAAGGGGCTGCAAGGGTCTCCACACTCCTGAAGGACTCTGGTGCCAACCCCAGATCCCTCCCAAAGCCTTCAGAGGACAGGTGCAGAGCGGAACGGGGGAGCTGAGGCACATGGTGGCCTTCTGGAGAACTCAGGGTGGGGTTACTCAGGAAGGACCAAGACCTAAGGCAAGGGCGGTGGGGAAGGGGGCTGCTGCAGGACACGATATAAACCAAGTGGCCTCGGGTCCGGATTTCAGCCCCACATAGGTCAGGTGCTGCCAACGGGAGGGTGCAGACGGAGCAGAGAAAGAAAGTGTCTGCCTTCAGAGGAAGCAACCCTGGTCCTTCCATATTGACTTCCCAGGAAGCAAAGTCAAAATGGCAATTGGTGCAGGGGCTCCTGCACCCGACCCCTGGGTTTCAGGGGGGGCCTCTGTGTCCCTCCTCAGGCAGGAGGATGAACTCGGGGTGGTGCCTGGCTCAAGTGGCTTCTGTGATCAGATCTGTAGCCATCCGTGGCTCACAGGAGCCTCACCTTGATCTTGGCCTATGTCCTCAGGTGACTTCCCCCTGTGTGTCTGTGCTCATACGGCCCCATCTGTAGGACAAGGGTCCACTCTAATGCCCCACTTTAGCCTGATGACCTTGGCAAAGACTTTATTTCCAGAGAAAGGCCCCATTCTGAGGAGCCAGGGCTTAGGGGTCCACCGTTCGGCTCATCACAGATGACATCGGAATGAGGGTCTTTGAGCTGGCTGGGTGGATGGGACTGTGCTGAGGCCACCAACGCAGAGGGTCACATAGGGCAGGGACTCTAAGGGGCAGCATAGCAGGGCCTCAGGAGTCTCTCACAGAGGCCACGAGTTCCTGCAGTGGGGCTGTGAGGGGAGCCCTCAGGCTCCCCTAGCACATTTGATAAACAAACTGGACAAGAAAGGGAGGGAACGGAAGAGAAGATGAACAAAAATGACCATGGACTTGTGAGGAAGACGCCTACATCCACAATGAGTCAGTGCAGGCCAGACACACCCAGCGCTCACAGGGCCTATTCGGCCTCACAGAACGTTGTGCGCTCCTCGGGGCAGAGTGGGGGGGGGCACAAATCACCGCAGGCCCCGTCTGACCTTGACTCAGAGGGTCTTTGAAGCCACTTTGAATTCCCACTCTGGCTCCCTAGTAACATTTAAAGCAAAACCTGACCCACTCTCCTGCAATACCATCCTGAAAGGCGCTCCTGTGTGGCCTAGAAGGTAGACCCGGGATTATTTCTAGAGAACGCTTTTGTTCAGTCAACAAACACAGACCCATAGTGCCAAACCCTGGAAACCAGAGGTGTGTCAGCATCTGTGTGTCACCCGAGTTCTGTGACATGTTGCTTGTCATGTCACACAGCCCATGGGTCTGGGCGGTATCCCATCACGGCTGGCATGAGTAGCCCCGTGGAAGACAGAGATAACTACACTAGAAATAACAAATAACTATAAATAGCTGAAAATTGGTTCAGGTCAAGGCTGACAGGTATGGAAAAAATTTTCCACTTTCCAGATCTTTCTTCAGCTGCGGGATGGAGGAGCCTGAGTCTCTCTGATGGTCATTACAGGCAGCATGGGTGCTAGGCAGAGCCCCAAGTCCCAGGGGTGCAGACTTTCAAGTTTACAGAGGGGTCAGGGTGGACACATCCGTGAATATCAGAGGGAAGCGGGACCGGTTGGGAAGAGATGTGGGGAAAGGATACAGACCCTTCTTTGATAGCAAGACACAGTCATGGTGGATGGAAGTATTAGTTCCCTCTTATGGCCAGGATGAAATGCCTGAGACTATGGAACCTCATCAGCAAAAAGGGTCTGTCAGCCCAGCATTTAGTAAGCTCCAAGGTTGGGTACCAGTACTGGCTGGGTTCTGGTAAGGACCTCATGGCAGGTGGCATTGTAAAATGGTGGACAGACAGGAGAAAAGACCACCTCACAAGGCACCTCACAAGGCAGGAAGCTGGAGAGAGGTGGGAACCCACTTGTTAGAGGCCCTAACACCTAACATTACTACTGTGGGGTTCAAGCTCCAGATACGTGAGGGCTTGGGAGAGAAATTCAAACCACATCCCACCCATGGCAAAGTGCTCCCTGTGGCTGGTTTCGAGGAAGACAGGCCTGTCCAGGCAGAGGTACCTACAGGGACCGTGAACGTGGGTGTGTGGGATCCATGAGGCACACACAACAGGACATTGCAACTCTGTGGTGTCCCCTCCCTGTGCTAGGCATCTGCCGAGCTCTCTGCTCTTCCACCTTGGTCAATTGAAGAGTGACTTGTAGGAGTTGATGGGGACATCTCACTTGGTAAAAATGCTTGCCACACAAGCATGAGGGCCTGAGTTGGGATCCTCAGCATGAGAAGAAAACAAACAAATAAACAAACAAAGACCAAGAATGACGGTGCATGCACATCTACAACCCTAGTGCTGTGGGGTGGAGACAGATCTCCAGAGCTCGCTGGCCAGTCAGCCAGCCTCACCAATCTTTAGTAAGCAACCCTACCTTCTGTGCTCTGTGTGAAGTCTGGCATGGCTAGCTAGGAAGAAAGGCACTTATGTCACCCAGAAAACCAGCTCCTGGAGGCATGAGGAAGGAGGCTCTCACTGTCCATGACCTACACAGATGCTACACGGGAATACCAACGACGTCATGACTCTGAAGGAAATAGAGCATCAGGGACCAGTTGTGCTGGATGGTCCCTGCTTCCCACCCCAACCCCCACCCCAGAGGCAAAAAATCCACATCTGGACTGTTGCAGTTCATAGGATAGTGTCTGTGGCTTCCCCAAAACAAAGAAGCGTTGCCACGGCAACCTCAGCATCCAGAACTGGAGCCTATTCTGAGATGCTAGACAGTAAGTTTTGTTTCTCAAATGACTCGGGAAGGCTCTGCTTTGAATGCTTTAACCTCCGATGAAAGCCCCAGGAGTGGGAGGAGCAGGGAGGCTCGGGAGACGAAGGCATCCACTGTTCCCCAGAGTCACAGCTGTTTCTGAGATGTGAAATGAATTCTTATTGCTTAAAAAAAAAATCATTATTAGGGCCAGGATGGCTCAGCAGGTAAAAGCACTGACCACCGGACATGAAGTTCCATCCACAGAAAATAGGTAGCGAAAGGAGAAACAATTCCCCCCAAGTTGTCCTCTGACCTCTACATGAAACCCATGGCATGCACATATACACACACACAGCGCATCAACAAATAAATCAATGTGATTTAAAAGGTTTAAAATTATCATTGCCATCTCTAGAACACAGTACGTTACAGGCTTGACTGGGGTGAAAGCAGACGAAATATTTATAACAACATGATCTTGCCTTATCAAAAATCTCGCTTAACACAAAGAGGCAGAGACCAAAAGCATTACTGTCAAGCGACTGTCATGGTAGTTTTGTGGGAGACAACATTCCACTGAAGAGTAAAGAAGTAAGAAGTAGTTACAATTGCATGAAAACACCAATACACTGTGATCTGTGCTGGACGGCCCACCCAGGACATTATGTATTAGAACATCATATATGTATTAGAACATGGTAGAGCACTTGCCTGGTATGCACAAGGTCTTGGGTTCTAGTCCCAGGTCTAGAGAGAAACAGAGATTGGAAGACAGACTGCCAGCCAGAGAACATCCCAAATCCAAACCCGACTTTCTATTAAAGGGCTCGAGTTCCCACCATCAGAAAGTGAAAACATTCCAAGACCATAGGTCAGCAACCATCTACACTATCACATCACAGCATCTAGTATCTCCAGGCACTGGACCAGGCATCATGTACTCATGCCCTCATTTCCAACCTCAGGCATCCCTCACACGGGGGATACCACGGAGGACGTGTCTCACGTCGCCACTCCACATGGCAAGATCACTTTTAGTAATAGTCATGTAATAAGCATTATTTTCTTGATTCATGCATTTGTATTTAAATGAATCATTATAAAAGAATAAATGTCAATGTTAAAGGTCTTATCTGAACTCAGTAAGACAGTTCCTGCAAGTGCTGAAATCTGCACTCCTGAACATTTCCTTCCCTGCTGTCTGCACTGGCTGCTGGTTTACCTGGTGCCCCAGGATGGCAGAGCTGAAGAAACACAGGCCTGCCTCTTTCCACAGCAGGAGCGTAGGAGAGTTGCCATAGGGCTCAGTGCAGATCCTGCTAAACCTGTATTAGGCTACAGCTGAGGCCCACATGTGGCTGAGACTGTGGGCAACTGAGGTCCCCTGAAACCACTGACACATGGTGCTTAATGACAGGACACATTTTATTTATCCCCCCTCTGAATGCATTTGTGTTTATATATACATGTTCATGTGCCAAGATGTACATATAAAGGTCAGAGGACACCCCGGGGTGTCAAGCTTCACCTTCCACTTTCTTAGAGGAAGGATCTCTTGTTCACTGATGCGTTCACCAGGCTGGCTGGCCCACAGGCTTTCAGGGACTCCCCCATCTCTACCTCTCAGCACACCTTAGGAGCACTGGGATTACTGATATGCACTATCACGGCTGGCTTTAGGCAGGTTCTGGGGATGGGAATTCAGGTCCTTATTCATGTGTGACAAGTACTTTACCCACCGAGCCATCTCCCAGTCCCTCCCATCGGCCTATTGATGCAATCAGATAATGCAGTAAATACAAGATCAGAGGCAAGAGATGGGGCCCACACCCTGAGCTCTCCCGGGAGCCAGCTGTCAACTCCTGGAATTCACGGAGCTCCTGAGATAGACTCCTTTGGTCTGCTGTATTTGCTGACATTTGTTACCTGCCCTTCTCCTGTCCCATTCTGTCCTGTTCTTTGGCACAGCACCCTCCTCTGCCTGGCAGGCTTTCGTGTGACCATGTGGCCTAGAACTAGCTATTGACCTAAAACAAAAGAAAGCCACTGAGATCTGGGCTTGGCTCAGCCCCAGCTTCACAGCCCTCTGCCCTCCAGCCCTGCCATGTGCCTCTCTTTATTCTTCCAGATCTAGTTGGAGTTTTTTTCTTAAAGTTACGTGTATATGCCATGTGCATATGTGAAGGTCAGAGGATAACTTTTAGGAGTTGGTTTTACTTCCATCATGTGGGACCTGGGGACCAAATTCAGGTTGTCTCAAGCTCCTTTACCCACTTGTCTACTCTTGATGAGTACTTCTGACACACTCACCACTCCTCCAGGCCTTTCTCCGATCTGAGGAGAAGAAAGGAAAATGAATGTCGGTGGCCATTGTGACTAGTTTGGATGGGCTAATGCCAAAGCCATCTCCCCAGAAGACATGCTGATGCCTGTCTGGTCAGTGAGGACCAGGGCTCTCCTTAGGCGAAGTCACCCATGTTGACATGGAGGAAAGAATTCTGTGAACAGTCTACAGTCTCTATGGTACAAGCTGTCAACTTACTCAATGAGCAGTCCTGAGAGCCTCACGGGTGTTGGGCACTGTCTTGGCTGGGAACAGTACAGAACACAGACTGATGGAGCCTGGTGGAGCAGACAGGCAGGCAGGGAGAGAGCTGGTGGACACAGCGGCTTGGAGGAGCAGGGAAGCCAGGCTGAGCACCTGCCCTAGCAACAAGAGAAAGTGCTGCTGGCCTGGATTGAAGGAGAGAACAGAAAGGGCGCCCCCGCTTATTCCTCTCTAAAATTCCAAGCAGTGTTTCAGCCAGGTTTCAAGCTACACAGAAAACACAGCAGCCAGCATTTAGCCGGGATTGCTGATGGAGCTTCAAGTAGGATGGAATTAGCGGTCTGGAGACCAAGTCACTCCAAAGGCAGGTCTCTGGACAGGACTGAACAAGGCCAGACCCCAGAGCTAAGTGTTACTTTAACCTCAACTCTCCCCATGCTGGGAGGAGGGGATGGGGGACAAGGACACAGTGCTTGTACATCAGCTGGCTGCCCCACCCCACTTTCTGGAGGATTTTCTCTATCAGTAAGGCCACGTTCAGGAAATCACAGAAAGCCACCTTCCTACCACAGGAGTGCAGGGTCCTCCCAGGCCTGCATGGCACCCTCTGGGAGCCTCCCACTGTGTGAGATCTTGCCGATCACACCACATGACCACAGTGGTTTTGACCAGGGTGGCCTTGAGCAGAGGATCAGCCTCTGCTTTGAAGAACATGCCTCTGACATTGCAGGTAGGTTTCTCTTGCTCTGTCAGAAGCAACTTCCTGATTCTGGGAACTTCCCAGAGCTAGAAGTGGCTCTTTCCCACTGGCTCCCGGGAGCCTGGGCAGGGCCACAAAGGAACAAACTGGACAAAGCCCATGTGCAAAAGACTATTCACTCATTCACCCTCCCTGCTGCTCCAGCTGAGCTCTCTACCCCGTCCAGATCATGTGACACCAGCCTCTTCCCAAGAACCATGATGGACATCTCGTGGGTCTGGTCTAGAGGAAGCAAAATATTTGAGGGCTCTTTATCAGCCACATTGGCATCTTCAGGCCAGCAAAGCCCATTTAGCCATGGCCTCGGGGGATGATGGGATACTGATGTGAGAGTCGCTCATGCCTGGCCTGGCTGCCTCAGAAGCTAGGACCCAATAGAGCTGCTAAACCAAGCAGTGACTGCTCATCCCTGCATTTCTTCTGATAACTCCTGCCACTTCGCTGAGCTCTGACTTGTTCTTTTCCGCTGGGTTGGAGTGAGCCCCATGGAAGTACACGCCCGGGGGAACCCTCCCTCCTCTCGCTACAGCCCCGTGAAGTCTTGCTATTGCTGCTTATTAGAGCAGAATTAGAAACCTCCCCTCGCTCTGTTTAATTCCACCACCACATGCATCCTGCCTACCCCACAGCCCCGTCCACATGGCTGACATTCCTGGACCGCCATAAAGAACCACAAGGAAGAGCCCCTACCCCCACCCCACCCCCACTGCCACCTCTGCTGCCCCCATCCTTCTTGCATTTGGGCTCAGCTCTGACCCAGAGAGTCTCCAATGTGCAGCTGTGAGGGGTAAAGGGGGAGAGCTGGGTGTCTGCCGAGGCCCAGAGAGAACATGGCTGGTCCAAGATCACCCAAACAATTCCAGATGGAATCTCATCCTTTCTGGTCCTTGGTCCAATGCTTTTTCTTCAGCTCCACTACCCAGCAGCCCTGTTGGCTTTATGAAGGAAGGTCTTCAAGTTCTAGTGTTGAACATAGGCTTCCCCTGGCTTACTGAAGGCTGAGGGTCCTCACAGAGAGGCACAGGAAGAGCCTCTCTCTCGGCACCAGCTCAACTGGGGCCAACCTGGGGACTGTAGTCACATCCAGGCCTGTCACTGGACATGTTGCCAGGGAAGGTATAGGTGATGAGCCAGGGTGGATCAAAGCTTACAAGGATCCTGGGATTCTAGCAAGACTGTTCATAAACAATGCTCGGGATGCTGCTGCCAGCTTGGAGTCAGGACTAGTGTCCCAGATGCCTGGTAATTATTTGCCAAGCAGTTCTTCAGGGCAAAGCCCAGGAGCTGGGAGCAGTGAATGAGCAGAGCTGGTCCCTGGTACATATCTAGCCCAGGGTTAAGTGGGACACCTCCTTCCAAAGCTGCTGTTTCAAAGCCCAGGAGCTGAGCACAGCAAACACAGAGCCTGAGCCTGAGCCTGAGCCCCATCTAGTCTGGGATAAACTGGGTATCTGATTTCTTTGAGATAAGCCACTCTGCTGAAAGTGGAAAGGGGGCTCTAGTCACTCTGCTTCCTGACTGAGGGTCCCACGTGACCAGCCGCTTCAGGCGCCTGTCCTCTCCGCTTCCCCTCCATGTTGGGCTGTACCCTTGAACTGTGAGTTGGACAGCCTTCCCCTCCTTAGGCAGCTTTTTGTTAAGAGTATTTCGTCACAGCAACAAGAAGCTGAGACAGGTAGAGAGTTGGATCTTAACTCTGAGCAGGCTGGAGGGTCACTGAGGATGGACCCTCTTAGGATCAGCAGGAGCTGAAACTTCAGGGCTCAGAAAATGGCATCTAATCATATCTCCAGCCCCGAGGAGAGCTACACTCTGCTGTCTATGTGTCTTGTGTCAGTTCTTTCTACGTCTGAGATCATAAGGACTGGGGAACTGAATGCAAACCAGAGAGAGATCCTGGTGACAGCCACCTGTCAGTCCCAAAGGTCATACTGAGGACATCTCCACAGCTTTCACCATGGTTGCTGGGGTCGGGGGAATTTTACAGCCAAGGCTCCTCTCCAGGTGCCCTGCATGCTCAGTGGAGACCCATAGACTCCCTTACCCTATGAGGATCTCGGGACCAGTGAGCAGCAAAGACCAGAACTCCTTCAACTACATGAGACCATTTCTCCATTGTACTTAACTACCTTGCTTTTTTTTTTTTTTTTTTAAAAGACAGAATCTCACTATGGTAGCCAAGGCTTACCTAAAATTCACTGTATAGTCAGGCTAGCCTAGAATTCACAGCACTCTTCCTTGCTCGGTCTCCTAAATGCTGATATTACAGGGGGGAGCCCCCACCATGCTTGGCTGTGCAAGAACCTTGGGAACCTGGGAGTGAGCCTCTTCAACCTTCCAGAGGAGCAGAGTTAAAGAACAGGCCTCAGGTGTGATGCCAGCATGAAGGGCAAATCACACAGGAAAGGGTAGTGAAGGAAGAAAAAACAGAAGGGGGAGGAGGGGGAAGAGGAGGAGGAGGAGGAGGAAGGGGAACAAGAGGAGGAGGGGGAACAGGAGAAGCTGTCCTGCCTCACTGACTTCCACTGAGCTCCTGAGGACCCTCAAGCAGAAGCTCAAGGCAGCACCTATGGCTGGAGGCTGGGATTCAGGCCAGTAGCCCACAAGTCAGAGCTTTATGCACATTCCCAGTGAGGAGGCTGAGCTCCCCGGACTTAACATCCCCGGAACAAAAACCTTGAGGAAGCAATTAAAGGACCCTCTGACTGGAAGACCTGGTCCCTGCCTAAGCTCTGAGAGCTGAACAGCTGACAGTGTCTGCAGTGGAGTCTGGGAGAGCCAAGTGTGTGCCGAGGAGGGGTGGCACAAAGCAGGCAGAGGATCCTGGTACACTCAGCCAAATCCTTGAGGTGGGGATGCGGATCTGAGTGACAGGGAGGACAGAAAGACCACCCGTGCTACCTTCCCAGGCTGGCATGGCATCGAGGGGAACTGCAGAGGAGGGACCGCCTGAGGTGAAGGAGGCCACAGCTCCAGGTGAGTGGCCAGCCTTTGCTAGAGAATCAGCTGCCAGCCATTGCTAGAGAATCTGCTGCCAGCCACCGAGGCCTACAGGTGTGGGCTGTGCTGAGGCAGATTTGAGGCCTGCAGGGGGCGGGGCCAGGAGAATGACTAGCGAGGGTTAAGGACCACTTGATCTGGCAGACCTCGGTCCACAGCCCACCCCTGCTCTCACGCATGGCTAGGACTAGGGTCTGAGTTCTAGGAGCCTTCCTCTGCTCTGGTCACTGGGTAGCACATTCCCATCCCAACTAGATAAAAAGCGCTGAAGTCCCAGCACCAGGGAGGCTGATGCAGGAAAATTGCCATGAGTTTTTGAGGGCAGCCTGGGCTACATCATGGGTTCTAGGTTAGTCTGTGCTGTAGAGTGAGACTCTGACTCCAAATGCAGTCTGGGCATCGGAGGAGCCCACTGCATGTCTGGTAGATGGGGAGGGGCACTGTTCCCCGTCTCTGAGGCTGCCTACACTCCATACCCCTGGAGTTCCGCTCCTTGTGTGGATTTTAGTCTTTCTCCCTGCCTACCTATGGCAACTGTGGAGCTTCTGTCTGCAAAGTCCTGAAGTTGAAGTTCTTAAGATGAGATGGATCGTTCTAGTACCTGCTGATTGCCCTTGCCTTACCTGCTGGCCCAGGGCCCAGGGCAGTCTAAGAGAACGAGAGGATGAAGGAGGCCAGACAGGATCCAGGAGCCCACCCAAGGCGAAGCACAACCTTGTGGGAGGCTGCTTGGACTCTGTGGTAAGATCCCCACCCCCACCCCAGCCCCTGGCCTCAGAAGACGCTGCTCTCCCCTTGGACTCAAGCCAGAGGCAGAGCCTGCAGGCAGAGAGAGTACAGACAGACTGCAGACCAGCCTGGGCCTCAGGTAAGGCTGGACTGATTGATGAAAGGTAGGCAGGGCTGGGAAAGATGGGCTGGCCCAAGTAACAGTGGGGGGACGCTACACAGGCAAGGACAGACAGACGCTCATCACAGAATCGGGGTGACCACACTCTCAGGACTATCTTAGCTTTCAAGACTTCCATGAATTTTCTGAGTCCCAGTAGATGCACAAAGTTGAGGTGTCCCAAGGGGCCACAGACCCTATGGTTTAAAGGGAGTGAGG
>CABHPP010149184.1:0-42498 GCA_902168425.1 Peromyscus attwateri | reverse complement strand
TAGGATCAAACCAAGCTCTCTCCTAGTGAATGCTCCCCGTCTCAAGGTCCTGATCCTGTCTGCTACACTCTATGCCAAGGGACGACTCAAAGCTCGCAATGCTCAGTTGCCCTCCCTTCTAAAGTGACATTACTACAAGAATTATAACAAAATAAGAGCTGCACAAAATAAAGGCCTGAGGTTAAAACTGTGGCTTTATGTGAAAATGTGTTGGTATTTTTAAAACTGATTCTAGTAAGATATAAAGGGAGACACCTTAGCAAGTTGGCACTGTATTTTGCACAATGGCTCTTTGAAACTATAAATTAATTCCACCAAGCACCTTCAGAATAGATGAAGCTACACCATGGCATGTTTTTCTACTCTTGTAGAAAACTTTTATGATCACACAGAAACCTAGAATAGCGTGAGAAAAGATTCTCTGCACTACACTGAATGAACCAAGTAGCTGCTAATATTGCAAAAATTTAAACATTAATGTGAGACCTTGAGATGGCTCCCCACTTTATAGCACTTGTTGCTCCTGCAGACGGCCCAAGTTCAGCTCCGAGCACCCACACAGCAGCTCACGAGCCTGTAACTCTGATCAAACAAACAGGACACAACACCCTCTTTTGGCCTCTGTGGGGTACCAGTACACACATGGCATATACTCACAGAGACACATACACATAAAAAAAAAACCCATAAAAGTGATACAAGTCTCTATCATGCAGTCAGTACTCAAGTAGTTTAATTTCTAGACATCATTTTGATACAGAAAAAAATTATCCAAAGAAACACAATCTTAACTCCACAGTGGCAAGAACAGGATATTAACTAACACTTGGTGTCCTATCTAGTGCCAGACAACTGGCAGGCCCAGGTCCCTGAAGACATAGCAGACACTCTTCCTAACTGAACTATTTTTAGGCTCAATAAATTATTTGTAACCTGTACACATGAGCTATCAGGGAAAACTGTATGTATTTTTCATATGACAAAATAAGCAATCAAGAGAATACTGATCTTGACCAGCAGTAAGCCAGCTATGATAATCTTCCTGGCTCCAATACAGAGGCTGTGTGGAGTGAAATTTTAACAGTTTTCGTGTATAGATCAAATGCAAGTATGGAACATTCTAAGCACCAAAGACCTTTGAGAAGTATACATACAACCATTAAATCCCCAGTGTTAACTGGTCAAGCCTAAACACCAATAACTGCAATCTATTATGCTGTCACAGTAACCACAGCATCTCAAACTTCCTGGAACAAGCTTGGTGTGATCTATGGAGGATCACTTTGGGGACAAATAGCAAGAAAGTCTGGAGTCAGAGTTAGTACAGATAACCGAGGAGTTGAGTTCACATCCCTGGCAAATGCTGATGCCACTCAAGTGAGTATTTTTAGATCTAGGACAGTTATGCAACAGAGCTGTTTCAATGATGCAATGCGTCCTTCTGTAAAGACCAATAAAAGTGATCACAAACCAGCGTTCCAACTACAGGAGAAGATTCAGAGCTGACATGTCTGAATATTTTTGAGGCAAAATACAACTACAGGGAGGAACAGGTGGATATGAGGAGCATGCACAACCACCAGAGGTCATGGTGACATCTGGGCCTGCCAAGGGCCATGTGTGGGTCCGTGGCCCTGCTGCAGCTGGAGTCTGTGTTGCTACCGAAAGCCATTTGGATGTCCATGGTCTGTGGCCTGTGCTGCCTGCCACCTGAGGCCATGGTGATATATATGCTGGCCTGAGCTGCCGCTGAAGGTCATGTCTGGGTCCATAGTCCTGCTGCAGCCAGAGTCTGCATTGATGTCCATGGTCAAAGGCTGTGCGAATGTCCACGGACAGGGCTGCCACCTGAGACCATGTGCACGTCTGAGGGCTGTGGTGCTGCCAGGGGCCATACTGCTCTGAGCGGCTGGCACTGCCACCTGAGCAGCATGATATCTGAGCAACAGGCTGAGCTGGCCCCACCCCTGGCATGCAGAGGGAGAGCTGGCCCCACCCCTCATTGGCCAGCAGCACCCCAGTGATAGTGTTCAGTGACACAAGTGCAGGAGAGCTGTGGCACGGCCCCTCCAGGGCCGCTGCTCAGTGGCATAGGCAGTGGTGTGGGCTCAGGTGAGGTGGCCCTGGCTTTGGTGGTGCAGGAGAACTGGCCCTGATGGCATTGGAATAGGTGAGCTGGCCCCGGCCTTTGCCGGCCCCACAGCAGGAAGGGAGGCCCAGAGGAGACCCAGGCTGACTAACTCAGCTACCACCCAGGCCTAGATCCAGGGTCTTGACTTGACCCACCCAAAACCTACCCCATCTAACCCTGAGCTGTTGGAGCATGTAAAGAGGCCAGTCCTGTGGAATCAAAGCCATAGGATCTCCATGACTCTGAGCAACAGCGAGAGTCTCAGTGAGGGTCCAGTATGGATGGTGTAGCAGGAGACAGAGGCCCTGAACCAACCACCACCTCACTGCAATGCAAGCTGTTTGGACTAAAGGGTCTACCGCACGGCACACCCCAGCACCCAGTGCCACCGCGACAAACGACATGTGATGGGGAGGCAGGACAGACGGAGGAGCGGAGTGGTGCGAGCACAGCGACAGACCGACCGGTGTGAGAGAAGACTGTGACTGGTAGAGGAGCAGGTCACCGCCCAGAAGGGTCGGCGAGATGTGCTTTTTTATTTTATTTTCATCTTACTTTTTCTTTCTTTTCTTTTCTTTAAGGGGGAGGTCACAAGGGGGAGGGCAGATGAGGAAGGACTGGGAAATGAATGGGATTGGGGTGCATGATGTGAAATTCCCAAAGAATCAATAAAAAACTATGTTAAAAAAAGAAAATTATGCAATGTAAATGGAAGTAATCAAATGAGCAGCTATCTTTTAATCTGTCAAGAGACTCTCTTTCCATGCTCCTCTCCAAAAGGAAATGAAGACTTTAAGTATATACCTTTCCAAACAGTGCGGCCTTTTACTGAGAGAAAGTATATATACTAATTTGAAAATGATGCTAAGTGGCTTGCATCCTTGAAAGAGAGATGCTAAAAGATTTGAACAATAAGCTGTAATTTAGGGGCTCACTGCCAATTCAATGAAATAGAACACAAACCCACTAATTAAGGGGGGAGAGACAACAAAACTTAGGGCTAGAGAGACAGCTCAGCAGTAAAGAGCACTGGCTGCTCTTCCAGAGGACCAGGGTTCAACTGCCAGTGCCTACATGGTGGCTGACAACCCTCCATGTAACTCCAGTCACAGGGGATCCACTACTCTCTTCAGTCACTGCATACAGCTGGTGCTCAGACATACACACAGGCAAAACACCCACACAGATAAAGTAAAAATAAAGGGAAATTGTAAAAACAAACAACTCACCGAGAGACATTCTGGCACAGCAGATTAAATAGGCTTCCTAGGTCCTTACCTAGGAACTTACTGCTTATCTCTTATTTGCAAAGGACAACACACTACTATCTTTGAACACTAAAATACACACAACTCAAAACTTTTTAGAAACTTTCTAAAAACTAGCTAAACACTACTCTAGTCAGAGTCAGTGAATCTGGATAGACCACTCATGGTAACAGCTGCTCCCGATACTGCTCTACTGAACTGTTCAACAGACAGCCTCCTCTGGCAGCTCTAACCGAGGACCACCTCACACAGACTCGGGGAGGAAGGAATAAAACTGGATGGTAACAAGCTCTGACTTCATCACAGGATTCAGGGGTGGGCTGGTAAGATGGCTGAGTGGATGCATGTGTTTGCCTTCAAGCCTAATTACCGGAGTCTGGTCCCCATGACTGAACAATATGGTAGAAGGGGAGACAGACTCCAACTCCCACAGCTTGTCCTCTGATCTCCAAACACTCACCATGGCGCATACACCTGCCCTACACACATATAAATCAGTGCAATTCATTTTCTTTACAGAATTCATGGCTGGCAAGGTGACTCAGTAGGTAAATGCACTTCCCCCAATCCTAACAAGCCCAGTCTACTCCCCTAAAAAAGAGAACTGACACCTTCTCTGACTTCCACAAGTGTACTGTGCATAAGTGATACCCCATACAGTAAGTGTAACAACAAAGAATGCACTATTAACGGTTAAGTATAATATGATAAATTCAAGGCAGATTAAAAATCAAGAAGTAGAATTTAAAATTAGAAGTTTAAAAGGCTGTTTGAAAGTTGGGTGTGGTGGCTCATGTCTATAATTCTAGCACTCTGAAAGTAAAGGCAGGAGTTTTTGGTATAAAGGTCATCTTCAACTACAAGTTCAAGGCTAGCCTGGGCTATGAGACATTGTCTTTAAAAAAGCAAAGCAAAACAAACAAACAAAAGTATAAAAAATTGTTAGCAAAAAAGAAGGCAGGAAATAAATAAATACCAAAAACTAACAAGGGGGCGGGGGTGGGACAAGACAACAGAAACAGCATGAAAACACACTATTAATAACTACACTGGATGTAAATTTCCTAATAACATAAACCACGTAGCAGGCTAACTTCTGATGAGGATAACTGCTTCCAATGGCAGGAACAGACTGTGCTTTTGTGCTGATCCCTCACTGGACAGGCTTTTACTTGGCCGAGGGCCATTTCACTTACTTGGACCTTAGAGGATTACTCTGATGATCTTTCATCCCTTCCAATACTAAACAGCTAATGACAAATAATAGAAAATATGTACTAATGGATGGATGTCTTGCCCCTTTCACCTCCTTTTCTGGTTATTGTTATCACTCATTCTGTGACAGAACCTACGTGTTCATCAGCTCTACATTTACTTACCAATGGTGTTCTTTTTCACCACCTTCTTGGTCACTCCGAGAATCAGTGTCAACTTGGACACTGATTCTTAAAGCATGTTTTATAGCATGTGGCTGTGTAGTTTCTGCTCAGATTAAAACCTTCCATTTTGGAGTGAGCTTGTTAAGAGCTGGGATGTTGCTGGGTGGTAGTGGCACACGCCTTTAATCCCAGCACTCGGTTCAAAGACAGCCTGGTCTATAGAGTGAGTTCTAGGACAGCCAGGGCTTCACAAAGAAACCCTGTCTTGAAAAACAAACAAACAAACAAGCCCTGGGATGTTAAAGGAGAGGTGAAACAACAGGATTTCTAAGGTCAGGAGAGGTGGGACACTCACTCTTTCAGGGGAGCTTAGTAAAATCAGGAAATAAATAACTTAATGGCTTCAAACAGTCCCTGAAACTGACCAGATGCACTGGGCCACTCCCTCTCCACTCTTCTATATACAATTAAGGATTGCTGAACTGCCCAGAAAAGCCAGAAATCAGCAGAGCTGCCAAAACCAACCAACCAACCAACCAACCAACCAACCAACCAACCAACCAACCAACCAGCCCACCCTGCCCCTGTGGAGCTGGCGGCAGGCTGTGCAGTGTACTCTGGGTGTCACCTTCAGCCGAGCTAACATGCTGGAGTGGACTTCGGTGATGCAGCTTGTCATTGAGTCATTTCTTGTCTTGTAAGCAACCCCAATTAAAACACACCGGTTCTTCAAGTTGGACTTCGGTGGTATCCTGCCTTTGGTCTGCTGTCAGTTCCTATCTGAGGTGAATAGATCTTTGTTAAGAATAGTGTCCCACAACACACACCTTAAGACAGACACTGCTTTTCCCAGAAGAGACTGAGTTCAGGGTCGGTCAGTGCTGGAATGCTGTCTCAAGGCTCTGCACCCTGACAACCCACCAATATGGACAGCAGGCACAGGAATGCCTAGTGCAAAGCTGGGGAAGCTGCACACAGTGGCTTCTTACTGTTCCACAGGTACTGTGTGCTAGGATGTAGTCTGGAGTGATGCTGTTTGTGGTGAATCTCCTGCCACGGGAATCTGGAGATGGGGGGCAGAGAGGGGTGGTGGTGGTGCAGAGAGTTTCAGTTAATTTTTTCAAAAATCAAAGAATCAATTCTGATCATTAGCCCAGCTAGTCACAACAATCTAGTACCCCAAGGCCAGACCCCAAAGATCTGCTTTAATGATCCAAAGGCCAAAAGCTGAACAGCAAGCCTGATGTTAATCCATAGAAAGGCACATGAAATAATTAGAATAAAATGTAAACTTTTTTGTGTTCCAAGGCCTACTCAGCTTAAGAAGGGAAGAAAAAGGTGTAATTTTTTATTTTTTATTTTTTGGTTTTTCGAGACAGGGTTTCTCTGTGTAGCTTTGCGCCTTTCCTGGAACTCGCTTTGGAGACCAGGCTGGCCTCGAACTCACAGAGATCCTCCTGGCTCTGCCTGCCGAGTGCTGGGATTAAAGGCGTGCGCCACCACCACCCGGCTAAAAATGTGTAATTTTAATATGTTTAACTACCAAGTTTGAAATCATGTTAGTTCCTTTGGAGAATATAACCAGAAAAGGATGCAAAAATAACTGTCAAAGAAAGATTCTTTAAAAAAGAAAAAAGTTTCTCCCTTCAAGTTCCATCAATACACACAATTGTGAACAAGACTCATTTCCTTCTAGGTCAAGGGGGAAGGGTGGTGGCTGGCACAGAAACCCACATAAGGGAAAGAACAAATCAGGGAAGGCTTCCTGTGAAGGCTACCTCCTGATGTCATCTCTTCCTGATGTCACCTGGAAGGTGGAGGCAAGAAAGAAGTTCAAAGCCATACTTGGCTACCTAATAGTTTGAGAATAGCCTGAAATACATATTACATATTTCCAAAAAATAATAGTAGAGAGGTCCTGGAATATCTCTAAGTAAAAGAATAAAAACTGGTTTAAAAAAAAAAAAAAAAAAAAAGAGGACTCTTCAGTAGGGTGAGGAATCCCTTTAGAGGGATTTGGAGCACAACATTTACAAAGCACACTTAAATCCACACATAGACGATTATTTGCCTCTATGAATAGCTCCCTAACACTTGCATCAGTTTTTAAAAGAACATCTAATGTGTTTAGTTCCAAATGCTGTAAGTCTTCCTCATCCCTGAGGTACATACCTCCACAGAGTCTACAGAGCAGAGTCTGAGAAGGACTTTGAATGGCAGAGAAGGGTTGATAGGCTACAAGTCAGGCACTTCTCCTGGGGAAATTCCAGACTAAAACATTAAAAACAACATTTGTGTGGTACTTGATCAGGCTCCTGGAAATTCTCCAATTTAATCCACAAAGCAGTCAAAGTAATATCAGGACTCATTCACTTCACCCAAGTGGAAGATGGTCAGGTTTAGTAGAACGCCAAGCCTTCCTGAGTGGCTGAGAGTCCAACCCTGAGGGAGCATAAGTCATGCCTTCTGAATACAGCGTGTGCCTGAGGTCCTAAAGCAGCACAGGTAAGAGGTCAGAGCGTCACAGAGAGTCAGTGCAAGTGAAAGCTACGTTACTTGGCTCTGACCAACAAACCATGAGGCAGGCACCTAAGTTCTTGGAGACTCTTCTGGGCACAGGATCACACCTTTGGTGTAGCTCTGCCAGCTGATGAACATGGGGGCAGATGGTACAGCACTCTCTGTTAATCTAATGGAGCTGCTGGCATCTGTGGGCCTGCTGGCTTACCCTGGGCATCTTTATGTAAGATCTCAGAGGTACATCACAAGCAATGCTGACACCTGGGAAAGGCAATCTTCTCAGAATGTTCTTCCCACAGAAGCCAACATTTACATCTCAAAATGCCTGGTAGAAGACACACCTCCAACAGTGAGTAACCGACAGGCCTCTGCTTAGTCCTACCCTTCACAACAGCAGTGTATCCTTTCCCGTATTCATTCAAGAAAGCATGTTCTTAGGAAAAAGTTCTCATTTCTGGACAAACAAAATCTTGACTCAGGGGGGACAGATTAAGCAAATTACAACTCAGAAAGTAGGTGACTGAAAGTCACCAACTCAGTGCCTCTGAGAACTGCACCAAAAGCCAAGTGTCTTCCTATTGGTTCCCTGACCATCAATGGGGATTACCCAGGGCTCAGCATTAGCTCCCTTGACTCTTCTTTCTTTCACATTGTGCATCTTTAAAAACAACCAAACAGAACAACCAGACAGGTCTCTCTACGTAGCCCTGGCTATCTTGGAGCTGTCTACATAGATCAGGCTGGCTTCGAATTAAGAGATCCTCTTCCCTCTACCTCCCAAATGCTGGGAACAAAGGTGTGAGCTACCATGCCTAGCATATTGTGCAGTCTTTAGAAAGAGGAAATGAGTGACTCAATAGTTTCAAATTCAGTTGCACAGGGTAACTCTCTCCCTCCCTACCTCTAGTTAAGGGTTAACTCATCAACAGGGGGTAGGGGAGGTGTCTTTATACAACCTTTAACAGCAAAAAGGTATTTGAGAGTCCATTTCTCACTCCTGCACTGTCTCCATAGTGTGAGTCAGGGAGGACGGGCAAGGTTTATAATATACAATTTCTCATTTTAAATAATAGCTCTGCAGTAAAATGGAGCTCTATGACACTGAGGAGCCTTAGATTAGACTCTGCTCCAAACAGTGGACTCAAGATGACTCCATCTTAAACAAAGTGACTCCTAAGGAGTGACCAGCTTTAGGAGCTACCTATAAATAGACTGAGAAACTAATGAGATTTTAAAAATATGTATATTCACAATTCTCTCACTGATTAAAATTCTAACTACCTCAGTGGTAATCTCTCTGTTCTTTAGTTTAGCTATGTATAGAAGAGTGTTAAGACAGATTGCCTGGCATGTCTGAATGTGGGTAACAGTGCTTGCCTTGCTGTACGGAAGCTATAGATAAAAGACTCTCTAATGATTATAAAGTGTATGTTGATTTTTCTTACCAGCAGTACTCTTGAGTCTACTTACAAGCTAGAAGTAAATATGCATGGATTCTTCTATAACCTGCATTTAAAAAAAGGCTTTATCCCACCCACATACTAATCAGGCCCAATCCTGCTTAGCTTTCAAAAACAGACGAGATGAGATACATCCAGGGTAGTATGGCCAAAGACTGAAACAGGACTTTCTAACTCTGATTCGGAATCTAGCAATAAAGACTACCATATTTGACTATGTTAAAAAAAAATTAATAAGCCTTTTTCACAGCAGATAATCCAAAAAGCAAAGTCAAAAATTATATAAAATGTTAGAGAAATATTTGTTACATATGCCAAAGATAAAGGACTAATGTCCCCAATATACAAAGACTAATTTTTTTTAAGGCATGGTCTTATGTAGCCCAGGCTGGCCTCAAACTCATATTTCTGCCTCTTCCTCCTAAGTGCCCATTTTACAAGTGTATTACCACCATACCTAGCTACAAAGAACTTATAAAAGTTTGAAGGTTTGAGATACAGTGGTGAGTGCACAGTTAGCATGCACAAGGCTCTAGTTCAATCCCTGGCACCAAAAGTTAATGAATTAATTAAAATAAAATATGAAAAAGATAAAGTGACCAAAATTCCTAAAAATAAATAATGAAGAGACAAAGCACAGTGGCTACGCTGTAACGTCGATTACTTGGAAGCTTGAGCCAGGAGGCTTCAGAGTCTGAGGTCGACCTGAGCAACACACCAAGACCCATAATTCATAAGGAAGAAAAAAAATGGGCCCTGGATATTTGAAATAAAGGCAAAACAAAAAAGTCTCAACTTTGCTCTTAAAAAGAGATGCCCATTATAGGCTAATGTCTGACACGGGGAAAACATGATTCTTTTTCTTTGAGTCTGAGTCACTTCTATTGATATACTTTCTAGGCCCATCCATTTTTCTGCAAACTTCATTTTTCTTTACAGCTGAATCATTTTCCATTTTGTATATGTACCACACTCTTCTTCCCCATTCATCTGCTAATGGACCAGCCTCGAGGACTACCTATATAGAACAAGAAACTAAAAAGGTTAAAGAAAAGACTGTATTCACACTTCTCACGAATTCTAACTTCTGGACGGTTATCTCCGCATAACAACCAGTGACCTGAGGGTAAGTGTGGGTATAACCTAAGACTCAGAGAACAGGAGAGGGTGACAGTGCAGGTGAGAAGATACAATACAGCAAAAGGACACCTGAGTCATGAAGAAGGACAAAAGTTCACATGTGAAAATCATGGCACATATATCCCCTCCCAGAGGAAGAGGAGGGTTCTCAGGAGTGCAAATCACACACTAAAGCAGCATGCTAACAATAAGTGTACTTCAGTAAGAGTGACTCTCCTTGTATTGTGTTCCAGCTTCCACGGATGCCTAATTTAGGAAAACATTTACTGCCTTTATCCAAGGTTCTAAGACTTCCTTTATGATCTCTACCAGAAGTGGGTCTGACATTACACAGTACAGTACAATCGCTACTAGCAAATAAGCAGTTGCAAGGTGGCTAACCCAAACTTAGATAAGCTGAATTCCAAGACTAAGAACTTTTTAGAAGAGGACAAGCAACACTCAAAAATTTTATACTAATTACATGTAGAAATAATATTTTGAGTATATTAGGTTATGTCTTATTAAAATTAATTCACTCATCTATTTTTAAAACATCTCCTACTTAAAACTTAATATTGGTTATGTGGTTAATACTATATTCTTACTGGACAATGGTGATCCAGAATATGATATCGCTTTCTTTTTGAATTTTAAAAGGTGTCACCAGTCTTTAATCCCAAAACTTGGAAGGCAGAGGCAGATGGATCTCTGGGAGTTCCAGGCCAGCTTGGTCTACATAATGAGTTCCAGGGTAGCAAGGGCTATGTAGAGATCCTGACTCAAAAAAAAAAAAAAAGTAAAATAAAACAAATAAAAGAGAAAATGTAAGAACTCTTGTTTCCTTAAACAATTCCTTTGGTAAAGAGAAAAATGTTGATTTATATTGAAGATTCTAACTTCAGTAGGTGATTTCAATCTTGAAAATAGGTAATTCGGCATTTTATGTATAACTAAAAGGAAAACTAAACAAGTACTCTTACTCATGTGAAGTCATTCCCAATTGATCACAATCAATCACTTTTGTTTTCTGTACCAATAAAATCATTTCCCAAAGTCCTAAATATTAACTCACAGCATCTTACAAAGTCATTAAACATTTATTTCTGCTACCAGGAAGTCTAAAGACTTTAACAATTAGTGCTTCCAATGTAATTTTTTATTTAACACTCATTCCTGAGGGTCTAAAAACGTAAGCAAAGAAAGAAAAAGAACTGAACAGTTTATACACTGTTAGGTGGTGGGTTACACAGGGAGGAAAAAGGATGCTATTGCCTTCAACAGGAGATATTCTAGGATAAAGGAAGGTCTCTAAGACAGAGACAGTTTCTTCTGTATTTTACAAGATCAAATCTAACTAGGCCAAGTGGAAAAACAACATATGTCACTGAGCATTCCCTAAAACAGCAACAATGAGGAAGAGAAACCAAATGTAAGTTGCCAAAAGGTACAATAAAAGCATCCAGCAGTGCAATCTTAGGCAAAACATACACAGGCCTGTTTGTTTTGGAAGCTCGGAGTCAAGTGTGTGGGCAGATCCAACTAGAATCCCTTCCTACCCCATCCCATGCCACATCCCAGGGCAGCTTTGACTTTCAGACAAAAAAAAAAGATAAAACAAAACAATAACCACCTCCTAAAATACGATGTCCATCGCCAAGTGTTCTAAGGATCCATTTCTGCAATTAGACCTAAAGGGCTCGTTGAAATGTCTCCTAATAATTCTATGTACACTGGAGGCCACAGGTCAGGTACTGCTGTCTAAGCAGCAGCTGCACAAGCTTCCTATAACACATACTCAGGAGCACCTTACAGATAAGAAAGCAACATACTATAGGTTCCCCATATCCTAGGAACCCCAAACTGATGGTGGAACTAGTGACAGCAGCCTAGTCTCTCTTGGTGGGATGCCCCCTACCCTACAACTCCTCATCAGCTGTTGTGAGCCTCCTGTGCTGCTCACCTCACATGGATAGGAATAAAAAGTTTATAAAGAAAGGATGGGAGTGAGCTAGAGATCTGGGAAAAGACATCTACTAGGACATAAGGCTCACTACCCTTTCCAGGCCATTTACACAGCAGCTTCCTCTCCCACCTCTGTATATAGCAGTCGTTTTTTTTCTCACATTATGATGTTTGTTGCATTAGCAACAGGTAGGGAAAGGTTTCAAGTCCTCTGCAAACCGGCTTCTTTCACTGTTACTCTTGATGCCAATGTTTCCAGTTCCTATTCCCCTACCATAGGATAACAGTGCATCTAAGAACACATTTTCAGAAGAGACGGGGAGAGGGGAGAGAGGGAGAGAGTGTCTTAGGGCTCTATGGCTGAGATGAAACACCACCACCAAAAACCAAGTTGGGGAGAAAAGGCTTTATTTGGCTTGCACTTACATATTGTTATTCATTACTGAAGGAAATAAAGACAGGAACTCAAGCAGGGCAGGATCCTGAAAGCAGGAACTGATGCAGAAGCCGTGGAGGGTGATGCTTAACTGGCTTGCTTCCCCTAGCTTGCTCAGCCTGTTTTCTTAAGGAATCCAGGACCACCAGTCCAGGGATGGCACCATTCACAGTGGGCTGGGCCCTCCCCTACTGACGACTAATTGAGAAAATGCCTTACAGCTGGATCTCAAGGAGGCGTTTCTTCAACTGAGGCTCCTTCCTCTCTGATGATTGTAGCTTGTTCAAGTTGATACAAAACCAGTCAGTACGGGAAGAGAGAGGAGAAAAGAGAGAAGGGGAGGAGAGGGGGGAAGGGAGGGGAGAAGAGAAAGGAAAGGAAGAGAGAAGGGGAAAGAAGATAAGAAGAGAAAAGAGAGAGGAGGAGGGAGGGAGGAAGGAAGGCAGGAAGGAAGAGTAGATGTGATATAATCCCTGCACTGGGGAAGTGCAAGAATAGGATCCCTGGGGCTTGCTGGCCAGCCAGCCTAACCTAGTATGTGAGACCCTGTCTCAAAAACCAAGGTAGACAGCTCGCTAAGAATGACACCTGGGGTGCGCTCGAGTGGCGCGCGCGCACGCACACACACACACACACACACACACACACACACACAGAGAGAGAGAGAGAGAGAGAGAGAGAGAGAGAGAGAGAGAGAATTAAAACAGTTTAGTAATACCAAATCTTAAAATTTACTATTTTCAGGCTCTTACAAAAATACTGGAAGTAAAAGGCACTAGGATTCAAAAGGAGTAAGAAGCAAAGGGAATACCCCAGATGATGATCGCAAAAGGGATTCTGGAATCAGATGGGAAGCAAGCCACTGCGCAACTCTAATGGAGATGCAGTAGCACAAATGATTCCCAGGGGGAGCGCTCCAGGGACAGAGTCAGACCAAGTGAACCACATATTGGATGGAATCAGGGTGGAGATAAAAGCACTGAACAGAACACTAATTTCTGTAT
Organism: Peromyscus attwateri; assembly: GCA_902168425.1. Classification (NCBI taxonomy): domain Eukaryota; kingdom Metazoa; phylum Chordata; class Mammalia; order Rodentia; family Cricetidae; genus Peromyscus; species Peromyscus attwateri. The sequence continues at coordinate 29,216 of CABHPP010149184.1, read as the reverse complement.
TCACATTTGATTTCTTAACATTTTTTCTCTGAAAATGATCTTTCAGTGGTGTTTGGGGTATACAAAAGTGCTGCCTTCTTCCCTCCCACAAACAACTGCTACTACTGCTTTTTATCATGACTATGTCTGGCCCCACTTGACCACCCAGCCTTGCCTTCCCCTAATCTCCACACTGAACTGTTGGGTATCCAAGGCACTTGTTACAGCCATTCACAACCACTCACTGTCTCTCTGCTCACCAGACTGCCTCTTCATGTCACCTTTTGGAAACAGTGTCATATGGGAGGAATATAGAAGTAAACTAAAATCCTAAGTCTGCTGTCATCGAGTCCTGTAGCCTAGAGGAGGATCTCATCTCTGAGCTGCAAATCTTTTGACAGTATAGCAAGGTTAATACCAAGTTGTAGAGAGTTGTCCAGGGCTAAAAATAATGAACAAAGAGCACATGAAGAATTATGGAGCATTATGTGACAAGTGTCATCAACAACAGCAACACTACAGCCACCTGAATGGTAGCCACTGTGATGCCCAAGTCATCTAGGCTGGAACAGTTCTTACTTCATCACTGTACAGCTGAAGCCCAGCAGGATCCAGCTCAGTGTGGTCCTTTAAATGGTGAAGCAATCAAAGTGAGCTCCTCAGGGATAGCTCACTCTCTGACGTGCCCAGAGAGCTTCTCTGATGACATGAGTCCACAGCACATCATCCTCCAACCTTCTACAGTACTCAGTAGTGATTAGCTCAGTACAACAGCTACCACACACTTCTTCAGGCATGGCCTTATAAAAGGGGGCAGTGAAGTTAATTGTGGCAATGTTTTAAAATATATTAGCATACACGTGCATGGAGGAGCATGTGTCACAGTGTGTGCAGAGGTCAGAAGACAACTTTTGGGAGTCAGTGCCCTCCTGATATTGTGGGTCCCAGGGATGCACAGTTCATCACTTGCACAATAAGTGCTTTTGCTCTCTGAATCAAAAGAGAACAGCAAGTGGAAAGAACCACAAATAACTACCATTGTACTACCTACCTACTGCTAACTACAAATAGACTATCTATGAGACTGTGCAAGAAATAAAAGCTTTGTGGGCATTGCTGGCTTTAATACAGAATGAATTTCACAGAAGAATTAGTGTATATATTACTAAATGTTAAATTCTGCAAAATGCTTCTAAATTGAAAGTTTCCAATGCCATAATAAAACCCATTAGTTTGTATGTTAACCATCATTTTTTAAGTGTTTTCAGCTCTTACGAATTTAAGAAAGCTAGTCAACCCCGTGCTCTAAGGTGTAGACCTGGAGTCTGGCTCTGAGGCTTCACCCCAGAGCATGACAGAGCCATAAAACTGAATTTAAAAGATCCTCTCATAATCCAGACATTCCTGTTTTGTCTAGAATTTTGATGCATGCCATGCAGTGGCTTTAAAAGCAGGGGGAAAGTACTTTAGGATGATTTTTATAATATATTAATAACTCCTGGGGAAACTAAGTATATATCTATCGTTAAGTACAATCTCCAGAAAAGCTAAGTGACAGCGTTTAGGGAAAGAGCTATAAAGAGGCTTGTACTAGGTGTAGTGGTGAAAAGATGGGGAAGCAGTGTTTATGATACAATTTGGAAGCCAGATACAGAGGGAAACCTTGCTATAACAACTGGGTTTGGGACCAGAAATCCTCAGGGAGATCAGAGAAGCTTGACTGCTGATTCCTTATCTACTGAAATGGAGAGTACCAAAGGTCCTGGTTTAATGGTGGAGGGGCCAGCAGGAAAGGAGTTATACTGTGGTGACTATGACTTGAGACTACCAATGTCCAATCTTAAATCTCATATATCAAATTGGACGATGTAATCTGGAACCACGGGGAGAAGGCAGGAGACAAAGAGATAATCTTTAAAGAGCTGTACCCCCTCTAACATTTAAAGATGGGATGGACAGAGCTACAAAGTAAGGTAGAAAGTCAAGGCCAGGAAAGTAAAGTAGGAGAACCTGGTATTCTGGAAAGAGAGAACTCTACTGATGCCATAGTGCAGAAAGGAGACCTATGGGTTTAACACTGTAAGGTCACCGGGAAGGACTATGCTTCCTTGGATTGACAGGGAAAGAAGCCATAATGGACTGAAATAAAGAGTTAAAGAACAGGCCGGGTGGCAATGGCACACGCCTTTAATCCCAGCACTTGGGAGGCAGAGCCAGACGGATCTCTGTGGGTTCGAGGCCAGCCTGGTCTACAGAGTGAGAGATCCAGGACAGGCACCAACACTACACAGAGAAACCCTGTCTCAAAAAAACAAAACAACAACAACAACAAAAAAAAAAAGTTAAGGGATATTCTGAAAGACTAAGCAGCATTTTCTACTAAGTTTGTCAAACCCGCTGAGCAGACAACTTTAGAAAAGCACTGTCAGTGCAACCACAGGAGTCTGTTCAATGTACAGAAGAAGGGGAGCACATCAGAGAAAGCATCTCACAGCATGTAATCAAACTTAAGCAGCCATGAGACCACACTGCTGTGAAGTGGAGCATATATGGCTGGCTTCTAGGAGCACTCGTAATTAAACATATATATGTCTGCAGCTGAACTGATGGAATGGTAATAAAGAGCCTCACTCATATGAATGATAGGATAATAAAGAGCCTCACTCATAGAATGGCCAGGTCTTGCCATTCTATTAACAAAAATTCCCATTTCAAAGCCCTTAGACTTCAAAACTGTGGGAGGGGACTACAGATTTGCATTTAATATAAGTTTTGAGAAAATGGGACTAAGCTGAAGAGCCTCAAAGGGCTCTGAATTAAATTCCGACTCTCTTCCACACACATTCCATGAAATTAGACAAACTGTCCAGTATCTATGCTGTTGTGACTCTTCTGGGAACCATGGAAACAGTCACAAGGCTGGAAGCTTCTAGTATCAAGGTTGTCACTGGGCAGTGGGATAACTATCTCAGTGTGTTTGGGACTTCCCTGGATTTAGCATGACTAGTACCACACTGGGAAACTAGCACAGGTTGGTCACTCTACTCTGCAGGCAGTCATAAATGGGACACATTCTAATGTGAAAAAAATAGAAGTTAATGAAGAATAAAAATGTACAGTGAGGGAAAAATGATTCAAAATAGTTTCAACAATGAAACAGGTCACTCACTGTCTATGAAATACAGACCCCTATGTGGTAGGCAGACTTCTTAACTCACCCAGCTTAACTTGTATATTCCAAGAATAGAGATGGGGATAGCCAATTCAGGGGGCCCTTCTCCAGGGACAGAATCAGAAAGATTACACAGAGAGCTGAGGCTGAAACAAGTTAGCTGAATGGTCCCTTAGGTCCTACAACCCAACAACCTGATTGAGCATACTGTGTTACTCAGACTGAGAGATCTTGAGCAAAGGCTACACTGATGATGATTTCAAAACTACAACACTGTGAGACCTAAAATACATGCTGCTTTAGCAAACATATTCATGCTGATTTATTACATATCTTTTAAGACAGTACTCAGGTTACGTATATGTAAGACATGTGTTTTTTACACTCATCATAATAAGTCTGAAAGTATCTATAAAATATAGTTCCTCAAAGTATAAAATTCTCCAAAAATTAATAAAAACATTATATGCATAAATATATAATATATAAAACCCCTGAATTTGTACTTTTTTTTCTTTTTTTTTTTTTAAGCAATCTTTTTTTTTTAGGTTTATTTATTTATTATGTATATAGTGTTCTGCCAGAAGAGGGCACCAGATCTCATTACAGATGGTTGTAAGCCACCATGTGGTTGCTGGGAATTGAACTCAGGACCTCTGGAAGAGCAGCCAGTGCTCTTAACCTCTGAGCCATCTCTCCAGCCCCCGAATTTGTACTTTTAGTAAGAAAAGTTCAAACTCATAAGAAAGTTTTTAGTAAATTAAACTCACACTGAGATGCAGACTCTCAACCTGGCTTTATACTGAAATTTTCAAATTTCAATGGTAGAGTGTAAAATGGTATAACCAACTGGAAAACTATTTGGCAATTTCCACTCTTAAGTACATGCCAACACAATGACTCAGAAATTCCACTCTCTGAGTGCATAGCTCTACCAAAAGATATACACTGTGCATGAATGTTCACAGCAGTTATGATTATAACAGCCAAAAACTGGAAGAAATCCAAATGCTCATCAACAGAATGGGAAAATTGTGTATCTTACATCAATGGGAAACTAACACCAGTTACAAAGGACAGTCTAACAATGTACACAACAGAGATGAATCTTGAATGTTACACTAAGTCTTCGGTGTTACCCTTCAGTGAGGGTGTGTCTTACTGAAGCACAGTAGCACTTCTATAAAAGACCTGATGGACACAAAACCAAGAACATTTATGAAACAAAGAGTAAGCTCACAGACATGTAGTGAACCCACTAGAGCCTTCATTTGGGACTTTAGTTTTACTAACTATGAACAATAAATTTCTGTTGTTTATAAACTGCCTAGTATGAGATATTTCATTACAGCAGCAAAAATGGTCTAAGATGAATATAAAGTCAGAGAAGGAACAGCAGCAGGTCTGTATAACAAGCACTGGAACACTCCATAATTAAGTTGATGGAAGTTTACATGTGAGACTATGAATTATATTGCTACAGTATGACTGCTGTGCTCCTCTCTAAATCCCTAAGTTGAAATAGAACCTAAAGGGAAGGCCTTTATAAAGGGATTAAATCATGAGAGCAGAGCCCTCATGAATGGGATTGGTATTCTCAGGAGATTCCAGAGGACCTCTCAACCTGTTCCAACAAGAAATACTCATCAGTGTGCAAGTCAAAGGAGCATACCCATCATCCCCACAAAACCCTGCCAGTTGGCAACCCAGATTTCAGATCAACCTCCAGAACTGTAGGAAGGGAGTCTGCACTGTTCATAAACTACCAAATCTGTGGTATTTAGTTATAGCAGTCTGAATGGATTGAGACACATATCTCAAAAATATACTTGCTTTTGCATAACCATCTAATGACATTTTAAGATACCTGAAATTGTCACAGATTCCTCATAAGAAACATTCAAAGAAGCTACTGAACAATGAAGCATATTATCATGGTGTTATACAAATAAACACTTAGCAAGAAACTATCAATCATGGCCTTCTTTTAATACAGTTGTTAGCACTTAATCATTCCTCAACAAATAGTTAGAATGAACTTCACATATAAAGCCACTTTTGGGTTTTAGAAGGCCAGAAGAATCTACGTATAAATATAGAATACACCAACATCAGTACAATAGAGTCTATACAGTGTGAAAAAAATGGGTCTTATCAAATTAATGAGTTCTTTTACCTCCAACTACAAGAAACACAGGCTAGTTTTAAGCCATCAGCACAGAAACAGTAATTGGCTACTGAGGTGGAGAGAGCATCACTGTGACTTTCATACTGAGCCTTAGGACAGACTACACCCTTTCTCTGTCATGGAAACCAGGAGTCTAAAAAGCTGGTTAGGATCATCCAGTGCGATTCTTCCACCCTAATTCAGAAATCCATAGTGGGTATCCCCCAAATAGCTGTGCCTTTCAGAAAGGCAGGAGCAACTCTCAGGAAGGGAGGAAAGCAGGAAAGGAGGGGACAGTGACTTACTTGTGGAAGGACAGGACACTGTGAACAAAGCCCATCTTAGGATCTTTCTTGGTGGCATACAGGAGACAGAATTCACAGTATCAAGTCTCACTACCACCAAGTCTAAGAAACTGAAATAAAGCTTGGGGCCAGGAAGGAGGCTGGAAAAGACCACTATAAGTGACCACAGAAAAAATGAAACAAAACCACAGCTCACCTCACTGTTGTGGCCTCGCAGGTTGAAGTTTATCCTCTGTGGAGTACTCCTATCTCTGCGACAGTGGCTAGAGGTGAAAGTCACCCCCACCACACCGCGCCCATTGCCTGTGGCCAACCATCCTTCTTCATAATATCGTCTTCTACACACAGGCTTCTCCTTCTCACTCTTGGGGACACGCCCTTTCCAGGACAGGCAGAGGATGTTGGAGTCACTGCAAAGCACAGGCCCATGTTCCACTGCTGCATACATACTTTTTTCAATGAATTATTTCACTTAAAAAGTACTGAGAATTTCAAACCAAGTTCTTTCATTGGCTTATTTTTGTGGCTGAACTCGGTTGGTTTGGTTTTTTTTCTCCTTTAGTTACAACTGATCTAGAGTCTAATTAGGTCAGTATTTTATAAAGATCCACCAAATGCATAGTGAAAAAAATTCCTCTATAAAATATATCATCAGTCTGCTAAGAAAGGCAATGCCTAAAAACACATGGGGTCCGTTTTCATTTTCAAGTTCTTAGGGGAAAAACATGCCAATCCTTTGGAGAAAGAGCTGTTAGTAAGTGGTGATGGAGAACCAGTTCTCTTCGCCTTTACTCAGTTTGGTTATTCTCAGCCTGAGATTCCAGTTTTGTGTAATGTGATTCCAGAGATAAAGGGTTGCGAACACATAGATTTCAAGTAACTTAAGGCAGTAAGAATCCCTCTAACTGGAATTTTCTATTCAAAAGTTCAAATGCAGACAATACAAGATCATCTTCCTTCTGAAGCCACCCTCTGGCACATTTTCTGAACTAGACAAATTTCTGCTGTATAGCTGAAAAGCTTGCATAAGAGAAAAGGCACACTAACGTGCAAAATCAGACTGGAGCTCGTGTGCAGACAGCAGCCCAAATTTTAGGAAGAAAAACACTTTTTCCCACTGTTCACAATCAGAAGTTTTCTGTCTCCAAGACTGGCCCTGTGTCCCTAGGAACACGGGGCTCCCTAGAATGACTCCTCCATTGGTTGGAGCACCCCTCAGTGCCATAGGGACGGGAGCAAAGCCCCTCTCCTCAGCAGAGGTAGAGGCTAGAGCTTCAGACTGGACCAAGTGCTTTCCTTGTCCTTGTTGACAGAGAGGCTGCAGGAGTTTGTTTCTCCTTAAACTCGTTTCTCTGCTTTTTTGCTCCTAAAGATCAGGTATTATTCTATCTTGATGAAAAAAAAAAAAAGCAGTCTTAGAATTAAGTCCATTAAATAATCTTCCTCTCATATGCAAGTCTTTAAGCCATTCACCCAAGTGTGTATCAGAGTCCCCCAAGCTGTAGCATCTCTTGAGAGTAGCTCTGCACTTTGCTGAATGGCACCTTCCTATTCACATTCAAGCCTGTTCACAAACCTTTAGACCAAGAAAGGTTTTTCCTTGATATTATTTTGTAATTGACAGTTACAATTAGTATTTTAAAATCCCTTATATATGCAGAAAAGAAAAAGATAAACAATAAATAAAAAATTGTCCAATAGTTAGCTAAAGACACAAAGGAACCTGTTCCTTTTCAGGTCTGCCCCGTCACTTGATCCACAACCACAGTAAAAGTTACTGAGTTTCAGTCCAGAGTGTTCACGTCTGCTCCTTCTCTAAGCTGGAGAGGTATTCTTGAGGCTTACTCTCTGCGATGTTTGCCTCTGCAAACTTGCTTTACCCACGAACACCATCAGGAAAATTCGTCATTGGTGATGGACAGTTCTCCACAGACTCCAGACCCCAGCAGTATGGAGCTGTTCCATCAGATGCTTAGATTTCTTTTCTTATGTGTAGACGGAGCCTGTCCTCTTCTGAAGGTGAGTGTGTGGAGAAAGGTTTGACATATACAGACACACTCTTCAGCTGGCACTTGATGTGTTTGTTTTCCCAGGTAATTCAGGAACCATTAGATTATTCATGACTTGAAGGTCTTGGACTCTTACAAATCTGTAAAACAACAACGACAAAAAAATAGGATATATGTATATTTTTCAAAATAGCAAATAAAAGGTCTAACAAATAAGTGCTGTAGCTGAAATTAAAGAATAGTTTTTATATTTACAACTACTGGATGAAGCCACTGATGGTAGGGACTGGTAAAATCCAGTAGTGGATGGATATGAAGAAAACATACAGCAGGAGTAGTCGTCTGCCTTATACTGTCAGACTGCACCTGCCAACGGCACCGCACTGCCCCTTCCCAAACCCTAGGCCCTCAGTGTGGTTCTTTCCCCCACTGATGACTTGGTTTACGCAAGTTTTCTCAAAAATAAACTCAAAAGACCCAGGAAAGTTAGTGAAATGAATTTGTAGATTTTTTGTTTTTTCCATCATTATTAAAGGATATTCCTTAATAACCCGAAACAACAAAGACCTTTAAAAAGCCCCTGTATCTGACGGCCAGCTATCACTGAGCAAAGCACAGCTGTTCACTCAGTCTTCAACTTTTCTACTAGCTACAAACTCCTAGAGCAGTGGTTCTCAACGTTCCTAATGCTGTAACCCCTTTATAAAGTTCCTCATGTTGTGATGACCCCAACCATAAAATTATTTTCGCTGTTACTTTATAACTGTAATTTTGCTATGGTTATGAACTGTAAATATCTGATATGCAGATGGCATTAGGTGACCCCTGTGAAAGGCCACTGGAAACCCCAGAGGGGTCGTGACCCACAGGTGAAGAACCACAGCACTAGATCCTCTTGGGCTGTCTTCCCTGTGTTTTTTGACATTTGCATCAATTTGCCAAAGCAACAGTGATCGAACTGTCAGTTCTATCAGGACTCAGCAGGGAAGTATCGACTACACTAGCAGGCTATGGAATATTTTACCAGATTATCTTCACAATAGACTTAAACCAGCATTTAAAAAAATGATTTTTGAGACTGAGTCTTGCTAGTTCCTCGAACTTGGGATCGCCCTGCTTTAGCTTCCCAAATAAACAAGATTATGAGCATATGCCACAGACCTGGCAGCAATTTGATTAAGTACTGACCTTTACCTAGAGCAGCAAAATTTATTAATTTAACAAAATGCTGACCTTTTAAGTTTGTGGCTTTTTAATATTTCACATTCTAGATTATCAAATAAGCATCAAAGCACCTCTACTGATGGTCAGAGTACATGGGAATCCCAATGGGGAGTATTCATATACAGCTTAAGTGGCAAACTGAACTCACTATTCTTCTTCCCCAAACACCGTATCTACTGAAAAGAATAAATGACCAACTGCTTGTCTACTGGGCAGACATTTTCTTGAACATGAACAAAGGGAGCCTGTCACTTGGACAGTATTTGTTGCCAATAATAAAAGCTGAACTTTCAAATTACAATCAGAATTTTAAGAACATAAGCATCTAGTATTCTAGATTCAATAGCTCCCTAAAGCTCAAAGACTTTTCCCATGCAGCTGAAGGTGATACTACTAAATAAATGAATGAATTTTGTATTTTATATCTCTTTGTACTTCTATGGCTTGGATATATGATTTGTCCCCAAGAGGTTAAGGTGCTGGAAGCTTGGTTTCCCAGTGTGTCATACTTAGAGGTGGTAAGACCATTAGGAGGGAGTCCAGGTGCCGGTTACTGGAATTACCCCTGAGGAGCAATGCTGGTCTCACACACTGGGTTAGATCTCACATCAATAAATTAGTTCTTACAGAGCAGGTGTCGTAGAAGAGTGAGTGTGGTCCCTTGCTTTCTCTTGTCGTGTGATCTCTCATACACACACACACACACACACACACACACACACACACACACACACACGTCTGTGACAAGATGAATCTGCCCTGTTATGACACAGCTAGAAGGCACTCACCAAAGACCAACAAGATGGGCCTGCTCGTGGTGGTGGTGGTGGTGGTGGTGGTGGTGGTGGTGGTGGTGGTGGTGGTGCACACCTTTAATCCCAGCACTGGGGAGGCAGAGGCAGGCGGATCTCTATGAGTTTGAGGCTAGCCTGGTCTACAGAACAAGTTTCAGGACAGCCTGGGCTACACAGAGAAACCTTGATTTAAAAAAAAAAAAAAGATGGGCTAGCTCAATCTCTGATACTCAGTATCCAAAACTAAGAGCTTTTCACTCTAAAAACTGCTCAGCTTTGGTTTTTCAGTTCAAACACAAAATGGACTAAGGCACATTAGTACTCAGAAGATGCCATGTCCTTAGTGAAGGACTAATTTCCAGATGACCACTAATGATAAGAAAACCGCATCTGAGCAAAAGACAAAAAATTTGGGAGGGAGTGTTTTGGGGGGACAAAGTCTTATCTTACTATGCAGCCCTAGTTAGCCAGGAAAGCCTTCAACTTAACTTATTTCTGCTTCAGCCTCTGAAGAGCTCAGATTTCAGAAAAAAAAAAAATGGGGCGGGGGTGGGGGAGTTCACTGATGTATTTCAAAATTTATATACCAATTAGCTTTTAAGAAATTTTAAGTTGAGCTGGGAAGTGGTGGTGCACACCTTTGATCACAGCACTTGGGAGGCCAAGGCAGGCAGATCTCTGTGAGTTAGAGGTCAGCTGGGTCTACATAACAAGTTCCAGGACAGCCAAGACTACACAGAGAGTCTCTGTCTCAAAAAACCAACCAACCAACCAACCAACCAAGAACAAAAAGACTTGCTTTCTTCGAATGTATTCATATTACACTGGTTTTCTTACCAATTAAGATCATTGTTACACTAACCGTCTGATGAAAATCTACACCAACACCAACTCTCCGCAACAAACTTAGAGGTTAGTAAGTATAAGGAAACAAAAGTAGAGTAAGTAAGAAATATGTAAGAAATATGCAATGCAATTTTCTTGACTAACAAATTGTGGATGGTGACTCCCCAGTTACTTAGAAAGTTAATCACACACCCCAACCATCTGTCTAGCCATCCAGCGAATGCCTCGCAGTTAGCCTATTATAAAGAAGCATGATCTCACGCCATAGTAGTTTTCTAAAATAACAGCTAGCTGTCTGATTTAGGGACTAATTTCTGGGGACAGAGATTCAAATGCTAAATTTCAAGTCAGGCAAGGGCCGAGTGCCCACAGAAGTCTGTTGCTTTGAGAGCTCCTTGGAAGAGAACAAGTCTGCTATACAGCTCAGTAGGAAGAACCTACACATGAGCTAAGTGTCCTAACACTAAGTCCACTCCCCGTCAATTCTTAAGAATACTCTGGAGAGTACTCAGCACTTACTAAACTCCCAGCTAGGTCTGTTACTGTGAATAATGCCCAGGTAGTAAAAGCAGTAACTGCCATGAACAAGGATAGGATTAGAGGCTCAGAGGGCTTATGAAGTTAAGTCCATCTGGTCTGTTCAATAGGCAGTATCCAGGAGCACTTGAATCACAGCTTCCAAAAAGTACAGATCAGAGACATTAACTGAAGAGTCACTTGACATAAAGTTGAGTTAGCCTCCAAAAACAGAGAGCTCAGCAAGGGAGAAGATGAGGATGGAGAAACAGATCTGTTGGAACACAGTCCAGGAATGGAGTTGCAGGAGAATTCTGAGTGCTTGTGAGTACACTCCCAGAAAACAAGTTTGTGACCTTAGTTTCTTCAAAACACAGAATTGTTCTAGGAATGTATTTTCATGCTCCTCCCAGGTAGCAAACGGAAGTGAGTTTCAGTTTACCTCAGATTACTCGTTATTGCTTGCTGATGTTATTCAATTAAATATTTAAACTGTCCTTTATATGCCTCTATGTAAAAGCATGTTTTTGCTATGTGCAGCTTGTCCTTGTGATTGTACACAGCTTCAACTCCAGAGAACTTTACTCTGTGACCTTTCCTAATGCTCAGAGTATAAATCGTCTGAGGCTTTGAATAAAGCTGACGACTGCATAAGACTTTAGTCTGCCTCATTTATTGGCTCCATTCTCCCACGCCCCACCACCTCTAGAGCAGTGACGTGGGTCTAGTGGTAAACTCTAACATCCCGTATCAGGTAAAGGTGGAAGATGCAGCTAAGAAGTCTAACAAAAGTTAAGAGAGTCCAGAGTGAAGAATGAAATAAGAACAACCACAGCACGCTCAAGGAGGAACTGCTTCCTGAGCAACCACAGCCCAGGCTGGGCCAGCACTGGGAATGCACAGGTCAATCAAGTCTAGGCCCTGAGCCAAGCAGCACCAGCACAGTGGGAGAAAATAGGCAAAACAAACATCTGTGCAAAGAGATCAATGCTGCAAACAACAGTCAACAAATACTTCAGGCGAAGTTGAGAAAAATCTTCATGCAACTATGTCCCGCAATGCAGCCAATGCAGCAGGAGGTAAAGGAGAGATGTTGCAAGAGCTGGGCCAAAACAAGGAAAGTTTAGTGGCAAAACTCCAGTGACAAGAAAACCCTAATTAGTGAGAAAAAGTTAAACTACTGTTAAGACTAAAGGTGGGGCTGGAGAGATGGTTAGTGGTTAAGAGCACTGGCTGCTCTTGCAGAGGACCTAGGTTCAATTCTCAGGACCCCCAAGACAGCTCACAAAAGTATGCAACTTAAGCCAAAGGGTACTCTCTTCTGACCTGTGCAGGCACAGGCACAATTGTAGTACACACACACATACATACATGTGGATAAACACTCACACACATTTTAAAAAATGGTGGTTCAGATTAGAGAGAATTTCAAGCAAAGAAAAAAAATCAAATTATATTGCTTAGGTCAGGAAAAACTCAATACTATGGATTAGACTTAACATATTTAATAGAAATAATGCTTTATGCCTGACCCTATCTTAACTTCATAATAATTACCTTTTCTCAAAAGACCACTGTAATATTTATTCTACATCTAGATCTATAAGCAATAGAATGGGCTTCCAGAGCACAGGAACTAAGAAAAGACCTCCATACAAACAGCACTCCTGGAGAGGCCATGATGGCAGACAGACAGTAGCAGAGCAGACAGTGACTGAGCACAGTGAGCAGCCCTATCCAAACAGGGTAAGATCGGGGGTTCAAATTTGAGTTCAGTGTTTCCCAGACTTTCAGATACTGAAAGGCTTGTTAGTTGAGATCCCTAATCTGAAAAATCCAGAATCTGAAATGCTATTTTCAGATGGGAGGTAATCAACCTTTATAACTCTGCAGCCAGACTCACTGGGCAGTATGGTTTTCATGCTCCCCAACTGGATCCTTCTGTGACTCCATTCCCTAAGGTGTGAGAATACGGGAAAATTAAAACAAATATATAAAGTCACTGCAAATAATTGTCTGGCTGCCATATAATATTCAATAAATGTTGGACATTGCTATTGTTACTTTATTAATATCCTACCATTTGTAAAATCTGGAATAAAATAAAAGGCTATTCAAAGACAACTCACTCTGACTCTATTTTAAAAGTAGGAATAAAGAATAATGCAGAAAGGGGGATTATCACCAATTACAACTAAAGGCTAAAACATAACACTTCTTACTGAATGGCCATATTATGACAGTGACTTACTGAAAAAAGGAGAAAGGCTGAGCAAGAACTAAGAATTTTTGCATTACCAAGGGCCCGCTGTTCACCTTCACATTCACAACCTCCCAGAGAGATAACGCAACCACTTTACAAATTCTTAAATCAGGTTCAAAGATTTTAAAGGAGGTTTTCAAACCTCACCAGTCTAAGAGTGACCGAAATAAGACTGAACTCTCCCACCAATACCCATCCTTTTCCACCAAACCACACTGCCAAGATTAACAAAAATCACTTCCACTCCCCATCCCCTTGTTGCTGTGAAACAGGAAAAGACACGACTACTTGATGAGAACAAAAATAAATCAAAACCAAATCTGACAATTCATAGCTCCAAAATATCGAAAGGAAATAACAAATGACTTAAAGGGAGAAAATAGTGAAGTCTTGAAAGTAGGGTAATTTTATTATCATCTAAATTATTAAGGCAATATGTTTTGTAGTATCTTTTGTTCCTGCTATTAAACGAAAGTCAATTTAGCTAAAATAGGGGATTGTATCTTATTCTTTTAAGAATTCATAAATACTTACTGATAAATAATACACCCTGTGTAGATAGATGCAATCCCCTAAATTTTTCAATAAACACTAGAAATAACAAACAACCAAAGTGAAACTGACTTTTAAAGTGGCCAAGCCACAGATTTAGAAGTAACTTCCCCAGCATTCATGGTCACTCAGCACAGTGTGGATGTGGATGACAATCATTTCCCAATTCTGGTTTATTTTTCCAGAAAACAATTTGGCAAAATGCAGAAAGTGATTAAAACCAACATTACCAAAGCTAAAACAAAGAACCAATCAAAGATGTCCACAAAATTGCTATTCAATATCATCCCAAATTCCAGTTGGTATATTATCACAGGGCAGGGGAGGAAGTCATATAAAAGTGGAAAATACCTAAATTCACCTTTATCTATACATATAATTAATAAATAACAGAATTCAATGAAAACAGATTGAGAGAGTTAAGTAAAATGGGAAAACACAACTGCTATGATCTAAGTAAATTGTGGTATGCCCCCCAAATTGTTATGTTAGAGCCTAATACTCAGGGGGATGCTATCGAGTTTGGGATCTCGGGCTGGAAAGATGACGCAACAGTTAAGAGCACTTATTCTTTCAGAGGATCTGGGTTCAATTCCCAGCACTCGATGACAGTTCACTAACATCCCTAACTCCAGTTCCACGGCGTTCAATGCTATGGATAGCGCTCTGTATAAGTAAAATGCTGACTGGCCAGTAGCCAGGCAGGAAGTATAGGCGGGACAAGCAGAGAAGAGAATTCTGGGAACAGGAAGGCTGGGTGAGAGAGACACTGCCAGCTGCCATCATGAGAAGATGTTAAGATACCGGTAAGCCACGAGCCACGTGGCAACTTATAGATTAATAGAAATGGGTTAATTTAAGATATGAGAACTAGAGAACAAGAAGCCTGCCATGACCATACAGTTTATAAGTAATATAAGTCTCTGTGTGTTTACTTGGTTGGGTCTGAGCAGCTGTAGGACTGGCGGGTGAGAGAGATTTGTCCTGAAAATGGGCCAGGCAGGACTGGATAAAACTCCAGCTACAATTCAATGCTTTCTTCCAACCTCTGAGGGTACCAAGCACACACGTGGTGCACAGATATACATGCAGGCAAAACATTAAGACACATAAATTAAAATAAATAAACCTAAAAATGTTTAAGAAGTGGGAACCTTGGGAAGTGATTCCACCATGAAAACTGCATCCTTATAGTAGATTAATACCTTTATACAAAAGGCTCCAGTAAGTTTTCTTGTCCCTTTCACAATATAAGATTACTCCAGGTGCAACCCTCCCTAGATACCAAATCCACTGATGCCTTTGACCTTGGACTCAACTCCAGGAAAGAAATTTCTATTGTTCACAAATTACTCAGTCTAGGGCATTTTGTTATAGCAGTAGAAAGAAGGAAGACAGTAAAACAAGAATAAATTCAAGATGACAAGTTAGCCCATGTGTTTCTCAAATTCCCACTAAAATGACCAGAGATAAAAGAGGAAATGCAGAAAACAGAGAGACCATTGATGGGTCTTCTAAATTACTAAAACACAAATGGAGTATAAGAGATCAGACTGACAGAAAAAGTACCAAAGAGCCTTGATTCAGTCAAGCAAGTATACTACCTCAACCAACCACCTCTTTACACAAGGGCTGGCTAAAGAATAGCACAGGCCCACAGAGAACCAGACTTTGACTCTAGCAAGCTTTACTGTCCCACCAGGACAGGCAGGGGAACACAAGGAAAGGCGAGCCACACTGCAGTTAACTGGAGTGCTATGCAGTGAGGTGACCAGGAATGAATACAGCCTGTTGTAGCAAAGCAGTGAAATCCTTGGTGATCTACAAGATTCACAGATGGCCACTACTAGAGATGGGCAGAGTACCAGAAACCCAACTGTGGGCATTCCCATTCTGGAATCCTACCCTCCCACTTAGTACAGTAACTTTCTCAAGGGAAATGGAGCCTAGCTTTGATCACTCCACATGGATGAGAAGAGCTTTGGTTTTCCAACTGGGTGTGACATGTTGACAAAACCACACCTTCTAAATATATTATGATGTATCTACTAAATATATTATGATGTATGGACAATTAACCTGTCTTCAAAAACTCTAATTGAGGAGTGCCTGCTAATGGATGGATAAACAAAATATGGTACATGCTTAAATATAGTTATCATCCAATCTTAACAAGGTAGAAAATTCTGGCACATGATACAACATGAACTCTGAGGACACTATGCTAAATTTTAAAAGCCAATCCCCAAATGACAAGTACATATGGACAAACATTAACATGAGGCGCCCAGAATGAGTCTGGGGGAGGTTAACAGCATACGGTTCCAATTTTAGAAAAATTACAGTGTTACATGGTATGGCAGCTGCCTGGTACTGTGAACATAGACAGTACCACTGAATTATATACTTACTTATAATGGTTGAAATAATATATTTTATGTATGCTTTACCACAGTAAATTTTTTCCAAAAAAGAATTATGAAGACTTTATAAAATGCTGGCTTAGAGACATATACCTGTAATCCCAGCACTCAGGAGATCGAGACAAGAGGATCATGAGTTTGAGGCCTGCCTAGGGTCTAGGAGATTGTTTCACAAAGAAAAAAAGAAACAAACAAACCAGTAACAAAAATGTAAGGACAAAAAAACCCTTGCATTATATCAAGTTTAAAATTTTAGAAGCACAGAACTATTTATGGTCTTGATTGCAATTATGAAAAATGAACATGAGGAAAACATTCAAAAGAATTATGCCAGTAAGGACTTCAGTGACCTGACCCCATTTTAGAAGCAGGCTGTGGGCCGGGCATATGCAGTGACAGTGACAGTGACAGCTCAGTGTACACTCAGCCAGCTCAAGTCTCTGTGCTCCTGCCCCAGCACCACCAAAGAAGAAGATACCATAAATATACTATAATGTTTTGCTATTTTTCATGCTTAAACTCACAAAACAAAAACAGCAAAAGGAGACACAGTACCAAAATAGCAAAGCTCAAGCGTCTGTGACCACAAAGCTCTCCGTGTCCATTCTTACCACTCTACCTTTGGTGTGAAATGTGAAAGCTTCATACAGTTACAACATTTGAAGACTGTAATGAACTAAGAACCAAAGGGGGGCTCTGGGCATGAAAGTAAGATCTAATTTTAGGCAAATACAGTTTTGCTCTTATTTTCAGTTGAGGAAGAAAGTTTAGAAAGAAAAAGTATTTGGGGACTTAGTTGAGCCAAAGCATGCTATCAACGAAATTAATTTCTTCCTACTTCTTTTTGTTCTGCTTTTGAGTTTTTGTTGTTGTTGTTGTTGCTGTAGTTTGAGACAGGGTCTCACTGCACAGCCCACACTGCACTAAAACCCACTATGTAGCTCAGGCTGGCCTCAAGCTCATATCCTCCCTGCCTTAGTTTCCCAAGTGCTGAGATTATAGGCATGTACCACCATGCCCAGTTCACATTTCTTTTAACCAAGCTCAACTCTTCTGTGAGAGAAGTATAAGCACTAAGTTAAGTCTGTCATGTTATCAATGGGAGCGGGGGTGGGGGGTGGGGGAACCGTGATCAGAATACATTGCTTGAAAAAATTTGTTTTCAATGAAAAAAAAAAAGTTTTTACAGGAGATACAAGGAAGTGAGATGGGCAAAGATTCTAAAGACAGTGTTGACCAACCTATTGGAGCCCTGGCTTTGTGCACACTTCTGTGAAAGTTTACATTCCCATCTGCACAGACTATTTGCTCTGCCCTGAATCAAGAATACTACAAAGGTCAGAGGACTGGACAGATGGCTCAGCAGTTAAGCTATTCTTGTAGAGAACCCAAGTTTGGTTCCAAGCACCAAATGGTGGCTGACAATGCACAATATGAGTCTGTGTGTCACAAGTCATCATATGAAATTTAGCCCCTCATATTCCCTTCTGTTTTACATTACTTAACTAGTCACACTAAAGACATGAAGTCTCCTTAGTTCCTAGATTTCTTCCACCTCTACACTGTAATGATAGGGGTATACTTTAAGGCATTCTACTTAAGAGAACATTGTGGAGGCATCCCTGAACATATGCAGAAGGCCATCAGAGAGGATCACATGGAACAAAGGGATCCCACAACCAATCCAGTAGTGCTCCCATCCAACACTGGGGTTCTTTCAGCACTACTGTGGAACATGAGAGGTTTCTGAATCCTTTAAAGCAGTAACAAATATCTCCAAGTCCTCTGAAGGCAAGTTAGTTCTGTGAGGCAAGGAGCATGTCAGAGTGGCCTTCTAAGTTGTACACATTTTAACTGTGCTGGTAAGCAGCTTTTTTTCAGTTAGTTCAACTTATCCTACTTGGCAAAACAGCAAGGAGCCCCAAATTTACAGCTGATGGTCAGTTAGAGGGACAGACAGCTCTCCAAGACTTGGAGCTGGCATATGCCACGAGACAACTAAAACCTGAGGGTGAAGTCCATGTGGAGACAGAACTGAGTTGAACTACAAAACTCTCAGCTAGTGGCGGACAACTAGTATTGAAGCATCAGGACTCTTATACATGGTTTTGATATTTAGTCAAGAATGATTCAAAGATGCAATTACTAGAGCTGAAGGTGTAGCTCACTGGCACAGCATTTGCCTAGCATGTGTGAGACCCTAAATTTGCTCTCAGAACAGGAAGAAAAAAAAAAATCTTTCTCTTCTCCTCCCCCACCTCCTAAAAACAATCTTATAAGCTCTAAATGACACTTCATCTCCCTTGATTATTGCATACGGGTTCAGAATGCACACAGAATGTTCAAACTAACTTTTGAATCCAACTGACAGAGCTCTCAAATTCACACAGGGTAACCATGTGTGTAACCAATGGGGCAAAAAATGAACACCCAATTTCCATAGCCTCAGACGTCAGTGGACGCCAGGAGAAGTGGCCCACACTTTTAATCCAGAAGCATAGGACCCTGTTTCAAACAAACAAATAAGCAAAATGTTAAGTGCTGTGGGATGTCTTCTGTATGCTGTGAATATATGTGGCTCCCATTGGATAATAAATAAAGCTGTTTTGGCCTATGGCAAGAAAGCTTATAGCCAGGTGGGAAATTCAAGCAGAGATACAGAGAGAAGAAGGGTGTAGTCAAGAGATGCCAGCAGCCATCTAAGGAGCAACAAGATGCCAGCAGAGCGGTAATGCCATGGCTACATGGCAACATACATATTTACAGAAATGGGTTAAGATGAAAGAGCTAGCTAGCAAGAAGCTGTAGCCATAGGCCATACAGTTTGCAATTAATATAAGCCTCTGAGTGGTTATTTTATACCTGGTTCAGGACCATGGGGCTGGGCAGGACTGAGAAACTTCCAGCTACACATAAGTCAGTGGAGTGTGTGCCTAACCAATGAGTAAGTAACTCTAATGAGATGCAAGAAAACAGGGAAGGACAGACAATACACTGGTGATGGCTAATGTGAAGGAAAACTATAGGAAAATTCAAATTCACGAAGTTAGTTAGCACACTTTATTTTTTTATTACTACAGACAGGGGAATGAATACAAGCTCACACACTATGGCAAAAGGAAGGTCAGGGAGCTGACGCTTTCCTTTCACCTTGTTGAGACAAGGTCTCTGGTTGTTCTTGCTGCTTCATACTCAGGGTAGCTAGTTCACAAGCTGAGTGAGTAGGAGTGCTGGGACTACAAATGTGCACCATCACATCTGGCCACTCTTCATGGACTCTGGAGATCAAATTGGGGTCAGAAGGCTGTGTAGCGAGTGCTTGCATCCAGTGAGGCATCTTGCCAGCCCAAATTAGCAGATTTTAGAACAGGACTTAAAAGGGGGATTTCTTCTGAAATCATGAGGACAATACATCACAATGATCCAAAGGAGCTGACCGCTGGACAGATGTTCAATTAATTCTACTTATTTTAATAAACAAGAAATTTGATCTTATAAAAAGCAGTTCGAGAATTAGTTTAACAGGTTCATTTGTTCATTTCTTCAACTTGCTCCATTCTGTTATCAGTGGTGGTGGTATTTTACTTAGTTTTTCATCTTACTTCAGTTTTGATTTTATTGTTTTGTTAGTTGATGTTTGTTTCTGACACAGTGCCTGGCTATGCCGCCCAGACTGGTCTCAAATGCCTGAGCTTAAGCAATGCTCACTTCAGCTTTACATACTATACTTGTACATGTTTAATTTTTCGTTTTTCTTTTAAATACTGTACTTTTAAGTATGTGAATGTTTGGCTGCATATAAGTATGTGTATCATGAGTGCAGTGCTCAGAGGCTAGAAGAGGGACTGAATCCTTGAATTGGAGTTAAAGATGGCTATGAGCTGTCGTGTGGGTACTGAGAACTAATCACAAGTCCTCTGTAAGAGCAGCAAGTGCTCTTAATTGCTGAGCCATCCCTGAAGCCCTTTGCTGTTTTAAAACAGGATCTCATTATATATCCCAGACTGGCCTCAATAACTATGTGGCCTAGACTGGGCTGGAACTCAAGACTATCCTGTGTCAACCTCCCCAGTGTTGGGATTATACGCATGTATCACCACACATGGCTTATTTTAATTTTTAATGCAAGGGTCAGGTGTTTTGCCAAGTCAAATATCTTTACATCTGTAGCAAAATGACCCCTTCTATTAGACCCCACTGACTTCACCTAAGGGCACTGTTCTGTTACAGTTACCATGGGAGTGGCCACTTTCTACACCATGCATAAGTTTTCCCAGAAACTCATCAATTTGGTGCAAAAGTAACTGCAGTTTTTGCAGTCTTGAATTTGTTATCTGATGCTAGTTGTCTTAGTAAAGATGAAGCTCGACCCTAATTAGCTTTAACAATAAAAACTGGAGTCAGATATTGAGGGTGAAATCTGAAAGATCAGAGAAGCAGGGCAGCCAGCCACCAGAAACTTCTTACCTCTCCAAAACCTCAGACTGAAATGGGAGAAATCCTATCTCTATGGATCCTCAGACTGAATGGGCTGAGAGCCTGTCTCTACCTCCACTGCACTGGGATTAAAGGAGTGAGCCTCCCATGTGCTGGGATCAAAGGTTTGAGCCTCCCAAATGCTGAGAGCAAAGGCATGAGCCTCCCAGGTGCTGGGATTAAAGGTGTGAGGCTCCAACATCCGGCTCTCTTTCTCTTTTATACTGGTTCAATCTTGTGTAGCCCAGGGTGGCCTTGAACTCCTGATCTTTCTGCTTCTTCTTCCCAAGTGCTGGGATAAAAGGAGTGTGCCACCACTGCCTGGCCTCTATGGTTAGCTAGCTCTGCCCTCTGATCTCCAGGCAAGCAATATTTGTCAGAACACAAACAAAATATCATACAACATTAAGGTTTCTATTGCTGTGAAGAGACATCATAACCATGGCATCTTTTTTTAAAGATTTATTTATTTATTTATTGTGTATACAGTGTTCTGCTTGCATGTATGCCTACAAGCCAGAAGAGGACACCTATAGTGGTATTTTATTTGTGCTGAAATGTGATTTTATTTGTATGTTAATAAATAAAGTTGCCTAGGGGTCATAGCTATTAACAAGCCATAGGGAAAGCCAGGGTGGTGGTGGTGCACGCCTTTAATCCCAGTACTCGGCAAGCAGAGCTAGGTAGATCTCTGAATGTTCAAGGATACAGACGGCATTGGAGACACACGCTCCAATGTGTGTCCGGATGTCTGTACAGACAGGCAGTGACGAGGCAGTCACGTAGTTGGGTTTACAACCAATGAGAAGGCAGAACAGAACTCTATTTAAGGACGAACGCACAGGAAGTAGTTCCTTTTTCGGAGAGGACTCTTGGCGGAAGAAGCTGGCTGGCGGCAGGTGGTAAGGCTCTTAGCTCTGACCTCTTGGGCTTTTATCTTTACATTGGCTCTGTGTTTCTTATTTAATAAGACGGTTGGTTACATCTACAGACACCAGATCTCATTATAGAGCCCGCTTCCCCCCACCCCCAGTGACACACTTCCTCCAACAAGGCCACATCTACTCCAACAAAGCTATACCTCCTAATAGTGCAAATCCCTATGGGGGCCATTTTCTTTCAAACCACCACATTTCACTCTCTGGCCCCCATAGGCTTGTAGCCGTATCATAATGCAAAAATGCATTCAGTCCAACTTCAAAAGTCCCCATATCACAATCTCAAACTTATTTAAAAGTCTAATGTTTGAAGTCTGTTCTGAGATTCATGCAATCTCTTAACTTGTAATCCCCTATAAAATCAAAATAAAATAAAAAAAACAGATCACGTACTTCCAACATATAATGGCACAGGATATACATTACCATTCCAAAACATAGGGAAAGGAACACAGTGAGAAAATACTGGACCAAAGCAAGACTGAAAACCAGCTGGACAAACTCCAAACTCTGTATCTCCATGTCTGATGTCAAAATGCTCTTCAGATCTCCAACTCCATTTAGTTTTGTTGACTGTAACAAATTTCTTTCTCTTCAGCTGTTTTCATTCCCTGTTGGCAGCTCTCCTTGGTAGGTATCACACGGCTCTGGCATCTCCAAAATCTTGGGGTCTTCAAGGTAATCCAGGCTTCAACTTCACAGCTTCACCCAATGGCCTCTCTAGGCCACCATTCAGGGACACCCCTGACACATACCTGGCCTCAGCAGCTTTCCTTAGTCATGGAGGGAGATTCCATAGTCCTTTTCTTCTATCCTTGACTCTAAAGTCAGAATCACATGACT
Organism: Peromyscus attwateri; assembly: GCA_902168425.1. Classification (NCBI taxonomy): domain Eukaryota; kingdom Metazoa; phylum Chordata; class Mammalia; order Rodentia; family Cricetidae; genus Peromyscus; species Peromyscus attwateri. The sequence continues at coordinate 6,709 of CABHPP010149184.1, read as the reverse complement.
GAAGCTGCCAAGTTCTGCTACTTGCTGGGGCTGGAACATGGTCCCCTTGTTCAATTACATCTTCACCAGCTTTCTGTTTTCCATGGTTTCCTTCACTACCTATGCTTGGCTATCCTAAAACTGAATCTGTAGACCAGGATGGCCTCAAATTCAGAGATTCCCTAGACTCTTCCTCTGGAGTGCTGAAATTAAAGGCGTGTACTACCACACCCTGCTCTAAACTTTTCTTTAATTCCTATTCACAAGTTGGAAAATTAGCTGGGTGGGATCTTGCTCTGGTTCACCATTCCCTTTATTCCATTTCTTAATCTGTTTATCTCCTTGAACACAAGACTTAGTTCCATTCCATTTCCTAGTTCTCCTTTTCTCCTCAAATTGTATATTTTGTATTTTTCTTTGCTCAGTTTGCTTCTTTTCATTATAAATCTTCTTCAGAGTTAACACTAATAACCACATGACAGAGTCCACACTAGGCTACTTTGAGATTTCCTCTGCTAACAGAATTAATCCAAAACTCTTCATTTTAGCCTCAGGCAAACTCTGAGGACAAGGGCAAAAAGTAGCCACATTCTCAACCAAAATATCACAAAAATGATCTCCACGCCACATGCTAACATTCTTCTCCTCTGAAACCTCTTGAGGCAGGCTCCCCACTGTTCAAATCACTCAGCACCATTGTCTCCCATGTTCCTACTAGGATGGCCCATTATGTCCCACTTAAAACATTCAAATGCTTTTCTAATAAATAGTCCCAAAGTCCATATTCCTTCAAATAAAAGCATGGTCAGGCCTATCACAGCAATACCCCAGTCGCTGGTACCAACTTCTGTCTTAGTTAGGGTTTCTATTGCTGTGAAGAGACACCATGACCATGGCAATTCTTATAAAAGAAAATGAGCCGGGCGTTGGTGGCGCACGCCTTTAATCCCAGCACTCGGGAGGCAGAGGCAGGCGGATCTCTGTGAGTTCCAGGCCAGCCTGGGCTACCAAGTGAGCTCCAGGAAAGGCGCAAAGCTACACAGAGAAACCCTATCTCGAAAAACCAAAAAAAAAAAAAAAAAAAGAAAAGAAAATGATTTGCAAGGTTTAGTCCATTATCACCATGGCAGGACAAGGAGGCATGCGGGTGCACATGGTGCTGGAAAAGGAGCTCAGAGTTCTACGTATTGATCCCCAGAAAACAGGTGAACTGTCTTACACTAGACATAGTGTGAGCACAGCAGTGACACACTTCCTCCAACAAAGCCACACTTTCTCCAACAAGCCACATCTCCTAAAACTCCCTAATGGGGCCCATTTTCTTTCAAACCACCACACTAGTATACATGCTAAAATTAATGTGATTCTGTTATATATCACCTTAATGTACATTTTTTTGCTTGATGTTTTGTTTTTTGCTAATGACTTGTTGTTTTACATTTATTTTATACAATATTAGATAAAAAGCAAACTTAAGCCTCCCTCCTCTTGTTATTTTGGAGACAGAGTCTCACTATGTAGCTCTAGCTGCCATAGAACTTACTATATAGACCATGCTCCTTGATCAAAAAGTAGAAAATGTGAGTCTGTGATGGAAGCACTGAGGGAAGGAAGCTAAGCAAGGGATTGGGGAGGGGGTGGAGAGGTTCTAGATTCTGCCATATAGAATCCCAGGCTCTTCTCTGGTCCCTGGTCTAGATTCAAGCAGACCCCTCCAATAAATTACTTTTGTCATTTTAGTCCAACTAAGATTCTTACTTGTTACCAAGAATTCCCTGACTAACAGAGGGCTCAAGAGTCTTTTTTCATTGTTTTGGAAGAGGCAAGACAGAAATCTATGGTGGTCCCAACCCAAGTTGAGGTATTTTCTGGTAGGTCATTGAACTACAGATGAACTCCTCTAGTTAACCTATCAATTAACTGCTAGTTAAGAGGGAAATGAGCTATACTGTTCTACACTGTTGCTTTGGGAGTACAATACATCAGAGACAAAGCAAAATTTGGGGGATAAGACCAAAGAACCCATGCCAGCTGGGCATGGTGGTACATGTCTTTAATCCCAACACCGGGGAGGCAGAGGTACAATGATTTCTGTGAGTTTGAGGTCAGCCTAGTCTATATAGCTGGTTCCAGGATAGCCAAGAATACATAATGAGATCCTGTCTTTAGAAAAACAAACAAGGGCTGGAGAGATGGCTCCAGGGTTAAGAGCACTAGCTGCTCTTCCAGAGGTCCTGAGTTCAATTCCCAGCAACCACATGGTGGCTCACAACCACCTATAATGAGATCTGATGCCCTCTTCTGGCATGTAGACATACAAGCAGGCAGAACACTGTATACATGATAAAAAAAAATCTAATTTTTTTTTAAAAAAGAAAGAGAAACAAACAAAACAGTCAGGTATGATGGCACATGCTTGTAGTCTCAGCACTGGGGAGGCAGAGGCTGGGAGATACACTGGGTTCATAGGCCAGCCAGCCAGCCAGTCTAGCAAAACCTGTAAGTTGCAGAATAGTATAAGACTCTCAAAACACAAAGTAGGCAACACATGAAGAACAACACTTAAGATATCTTCTGACTAGACACACACACATGCTCATATGCTTGTACCCACATAAAACTGTACACAAGACAAACACACACACACACACACACACACACACACACACACACACACACGATAAAATCATATTTATTATATTTACCATAATTTACAAACAAAAACAAGCCCCCCAAAAGAGTTAGAGACAGACAGAACCCCTTAGAACACATCCTAGGGCAGGATGGTAGGCATATAAATAATATGCCCCTGGCCCACCCACCTCAATATGGTGCTAGGACAAGGCCAAGTGGTTAGTGTGAGTGGGCAAAAAGGAATTGTCTTCAGGGAATGGAAGAAGAGGGTTGAACCAAGCAGCCATCTTCTGAATTTAGTGGTAACAAAACAAAACAAAACTCACTCAACACAGCTTATATTCCTCTGGGTAGTGTTAAGACCTGATCAGCATGGTCTGTGCATTACTAATTCCTAAGTATTTCAACATAAACGGAACAGTTCCTCACTCCTCAGAAATCACTGCTGGTTTCCTATCAACCACAAACAGATGGCAACTCAGAAGAGCACTGTTTCCATTATGCCAACTTGGCAGGAAGCACACCTGCCACCACCTGAAACACCAATCCCTCCCACCTTCACACAGAAGATTCCTAAACACAACTAACATGATACCTGGGTGCCAACTGACCGTCATCCTTAAAAGCATTCAGGAGAGGTGTCTCCTTACAACTCCACAGTTAAAAAAAATATGAAGGCTCAATCACATCCTATTGTAATTATAGAAATACTGTAATTTTTCAGTGCAGTTCCACTGAAGGGTTCAGACAGAATCTCTGCCTGATTTTGCTAGATTTAGCCAGTTTTGCTAACATATTTTTACATATGCAAGTCAGAGCACATCATATCACATCAAACTTGGAGGAAACTTGGGGTGATGAGAAAAGTTCAACTTGAGATATATTAGATACCTCCTACTTTTTTCTGCAGTGCCGGGGACTGATTGAACCTAGGGCATCATGCATGGGAAAGGAAACAGTATTCTACCAATGAGCTGCAGTCCCAGCCATCCTTAGAATTTTATATACATTAAAAATGTGTATCCTATTTTTATAACATTTACATAGATTTCTTAGCTGACATTTTTCAAATAATCAGAGACCAAGAGAATGACAGGCTATTCACAAATTATTTCTAAGGAAGGATTCATGAAAACTACTTTCTATACACACCCAGAGGCAAAGATGAAGAATGGATGTTCCCTTCACAGGATTCCAAGATGCTCTTAATACTTTCTGGATGCATCTGCCAATCAGGAGAGCTTTAGTCATTTACTGCTTTCTTGCCTGCTTAGCAAATCAAACTGTTGATCCAAAGTTTTCTTTGGCGGGGACAGTCTAAATTACCTCTGTGTTCCTGCCATATACCAGTATTTAAACCCTCCAGAAGCTCTATTCTTGAAATAGAAACCAAAATTTTTAAATATGATATACAAGGTCCGGCATGAAAAAAGACCCTTCCCACCAAGGCATCAGCATTCTTCTCTCACACTCAATAATTGGATGCTTTCCAAGAAACCATTCAGTAGTGCCAAGCATGGTAGTAACATACGCCTTTAGTCCCAAAGGCAGAGGCAGAGGGAGGCAGGCAGATCTGTGAGTTTTGAGGCCAGCCTGGTCTATATACTGAGTTAGTTCCAAGACAGCCAAGGTTACATAGTGAGACTCTTGTCTCAAAATCAATAAATAAACTAAATAAATAAATAAAAAGAAGGAAGAAAGGAAAGAAACAACTCATACAGTAGAAACTATAAGGGGAAAGACAGACAAGTTTGCCTCCATGAGGAAATTTCAACTTTGATAAACCAAAATATGTCACAAACATAAATCTGAAAGGCAAATAGACTGAAAATATTTATAATACACATGTAAGAAAACACAGGTCACAGTAAATTCCAAGTTATCTTAAAAAAAAAAAAAAAAGGCTAGTTGCCTAAGTGTTTGCTCTATGGCTACAACTGTTCCCACACATTCCAAACATATGACATGTCCAAACTCACATTCCAAATCTCATTAAACTAGATATTCCTTCCCACTGCACCCAATGCTTGTGATTCCCCACAGCCAGCCAAAGGCTACTGTTTCAGTGTTACTGAGATGTGATGAAACTCCATGACCCAAAGCAACTTGGGGAGAAAGGAGTTTATTCGGCTTACACCTCCTAAATCCTAGTCCACTGAGGGAAGCCAAGGCAGAACTCAAACCAGGAAGGAACCTGGAGGCAGGAGCTGATGCAGAAGCTATGGAGGGTGCTGCTTACAGGCTTGTTCAGCCTGCTTTCTCACAGAACCACAATGGGCTGGGTCCTCCCACATCAATCATTACAAAAATTCCGACAGGCTTACCTACAACCTGATCTTATATCAGTGGTTCTCAACCTGTGACCCTTTAATACAGTTCCTGATAAATCTTTTGGTGACCCCCAACTATAAAATTATTTTCATTACTACTTCATAACTGTAATTTTGCTACTGTTATGAATCATAATGTAAATATCTGTGTCTTCTGATGGTCTTAGGAGACCCCAAAGGGGTAGTGTGACCCAGAGGTTGAGAAGTGCTCTTATGGAGACAATGTCTCAATTGAAGTTCCCTTCTCTCAGATAACTCTGGCTCTAACAAGTTGACATAGACCTAACCAGCACAGCCAGCTCTTGTATGTCTTCCATTACTAACCAGAGTCTCCTGTGTTGGCTGGCTGATTTTTTTCAAGACAGCGTTTCTCTGTGGAACAGCTCTGGATGTCCTGGAACTCACAGAGATCTGCCTGCCTCTGCTTCCACAGGGCTGGGCTAACAAAAGGCATGCACAACCACACCTGGCTCCAAAGTCTCCTTGAACCTGAAGTTTTTCCTCTCCAAATCAATACATGAAACCCGAATACTCGGTGCCTGCAACAGCAGTCACGTCAGAACAGATGTGAGGTCCTAAGAGGAGTAACGAGCACAGACCGACAATGTCAAAACGACACTGGGATTTCAGCACCAGCCATCAGCCTGAACACTAAAGCAAGCAAGAAAACAACACAAGTGAGATGCCTTCTCACACCCACAGCTCCATTTTCTGGATAGCTAGAGATTCTCATACTCCAAGAAAAAACATGTATCCTGTGACATTTAATAAATTAAAGCTGATCTACCTTTGGGCTGGAGGGATGGCTCAGCAGTTAAGAACACTGGCTGCTCTTCCAGAGAACCCAGGTTAAATTCCCAGCGCTCATATGATGGCTCATAGCTGTCTGTAACTCCAGTCCCAAGGGATCCAACACTCTCTTCTAGCTTCTGTGGACACCAGGCACACACGTAGTACACAAACATACAGGTAAGACACCCACACATGTCAAATAAATAGTACAATGCAAAGCTAATCTCCTTTAACATCATTTCGTGTATCTGTTTGTGTTAATTCGGGGTCTTTTTTTTTTTTTAAGGCAGTGTCTCACTACTAGTTCCTGGCTAGCCTGGGGCTCACTCTGTAGATCAAGATGGCCTTGAACTCAGAGATCCAAGTGATTAAAGATTACACCACCACGCCCAGTAAAGTGTGACTGGTTGATTGATTTAAATTGTTTTTAAATAAAAAGGGAACAGATGCTGGGCGAGAGTGGCACAGGCCTTTAATCTCAGCACTCAGGAGGCAGAGGCAGGTTAACCTCCAAGTTTGATTGAGTTCCAGGACACCCAGGGATACAGAGAAACCCTGTCTCAAAAACAAACAAAGGGGGGGGGGGCGGTGACGACAGACAGACAATTAAAATAGAGAATATACTTCTTTCCAAGTGTTCCCATCAACACACAGTTTACATTGTCAAAATAAGAATGGCATTAAGAACATCAGTCACATAACCATATTAAAATGAAGAAACAGTAGGCACAAGGGGTGAAATTCCACACACAAAATAACAGAGAAACCAAGAAACAAATTACTTTTTTTACAGAGAACAAAGCATGGCCATGAAAGCTCTGAACTAATATTTATTTCCATAACAGAAGATTTACATCTCAGTAGATTTTTCTTCCAATAATGTCTACAAAACAATGTTGTAGATAGTTTGATTCTTAAATCACTAAATAACAGACAGTAGGTAAGACCTAGTAGACACAAAATGGAGAAAGGAA
>CABHPP010149182.1:54314-69053 GCA_902168425.1 Peromyscus attwateri | reverse complement strand
CTGGGAGAGATAGTAGTTTACAGACAAGGAAAGAGCTATGGAGAAAATGGATCTCTTCTTGTAGTGAACATGAAGTTGTTCTCATGCATTTTCCATCCATATATTTTCCATCTGATGGAATAACAATCCTCTGAATAAATGAAGTATACATAGCAGCTATAAATGAGATTGATGGTTGATAACTTTGCTTAAAGAAAATAAGAAAGAGCCGGGCGTTGGTGGCGCACGCCTTTAATCCCAGCACTCGGGAGGCAGAGGCAGGCGGATCTCTGTGAGTTCGAGGCCAGCCTGGACTACCAAGTGAGCTCCAGGAAAGGCGCAAAGCTACACAGAGAAACCGTGTCTCAAAAAACAAAAAAAAAAAAAAGAAAAAAAGAAAGGGGTGGGGCTTCAGCACAGTGGTAGAGTGTTTGTTTTACTTCACATGTAGGTCATTGCCTGAAGATCCAGAGCTATAAAAATCTATAAAGAAATAGGGAAGATCTTAAATTGTTTCATGTTTGGAAGATTCAAACTAAAAGTAAGTATATGGTAGAAGAAAATTACTATGGTTTTATAATTTTAATTCATGGCAATTAAAAAATCATAGAAGCAGTTGTAATATTGCATACAAACCACCTTTTCTCCACTCACCCAAGCTTGTGTCTCCTATTTTGCTCTCTTCCATTCATCTTATAGGTTACACAGCCCTTGTAACGAAATAAATCTATCGCCAGGTGGTGGTGGTGCACGCCTTTAATCCCAGCACTTGGGAGGCAGAGCCAGGCGGATCTTTGTGAGTTCGAGGCCAGCCTGGTCTACAGAGCAAGACACAAAGCTACACAGAGAAACCCTGTCTCAAAAAACCAAACAAAATAAAACAAAACAAAACAAAAATAAAAAAGAAAGAAATCTATCAATTTTCCTTTTGTGAGTTGCTTTTTACAGCTAATTGCATGGGTAAGAAATTCTGGATTGTTTTGGCTTCTTGTATTTTATGGTAGATTTGGCTTAATTGGATCTATTTTTTTATCTGCTCTGATTTGGTTTGTTTCTGTTTGCTATTGATTTGGTATTTTTTAGTTTGGGGAGTACCTGTGTTTTTCAAGTGCTACCTAACCACTGTTTCATTGATCTGTATTTTGGCCTCAAGGTTTTGAATTTTGGATTCAGAATTTTAAGTATAACATTGCAAAGTTCAATAAATAAAGTAAAATATTATAATAGCTACAATGAATACTATGTAAAAATTCTTTTTTGAGTTTTTTCCTCAAAATGAATGATTTTTTTTTGTGTGTGTGTGTCTTGAAATTTACCTCACTGGTATTAAGAGCATTTTACCATATATTAGAATGAAGAATGTGGTCTCTTTCTGCTTAATCTAAATTTTACTAGATAACATTTTATCTTAAGATTTATTCATAAATTTTGAAAAGTATTTTGTAACAAATTCATAAGATTTTACCATACATATTTCTCCATGGTGGTAAATTATCTCTAATGCTTCAATGTAAAACTGAAGATATTAACTGAACTGGAAATCTAAAGGAGAAGAAGGCAGAAGAATACAATGAAGTAAAGAAGTGGTTATAAATCAACCTGGATGAAGCTTTCTTGTGGAAAGAAAATTGCACATTGCACATGGGGTGAATGGTATTCTATTAAGAACTGGTCAATTGCATCAAAATTAAAACTGGACTCATGTACGAGGCTTTACAGACACATTTTTGCCCATATTTCCTTTATGGACATGTAGCACAAAGCTGCTACCAAAGAAATCAGGTAAATTAGGTGCATTAATAATATAAGAATCTTCTTTCTCCCTGCTGTTCATATTTCCTACATAAACTTGATGACTAGAGCTCAGGCAATCTGAATAGTAGTAGGCTAAAGAGATACCTAAGAAAATTGCAGAAACCTCATCCCTGACTCCTGAGCCATTGATATTATCTTACCCTTATAATTATTTGAAGAAAAGGAAGAGCATGATTATTTTAGTCAGAGATAAACAAGGTTTCTGATTCTCACAGCTGAATGTAATCATCCACTTCACCAACTGCTACAGCTCTCCATGAAGTTTCCACCTAGCCGCTGGAAAAGCATTTCCAGTGCAATGATCCTCTCAGCTGGGGAGGTAAATAGTCCAGGTGCCAAGAACAATTTACCTATGCTATGATCTGCAATCTCTCACAAGTATTTGGAAGTTCAGTCATTTCCGTTTTTTACATGGATAATCCTAGGGCACCATGTGGAAAATTCTTCCTGAATTTGGCACTCCAGCTTCTCCCACTCTGGGAACTTGGAAACACTATCAGCACATCAAACTGCAAAATAAGATGTGTGTACTTCAGGCACTATAAACTTTGTGAGGCTACAGATATGACTCAGTGATAGATCCCTTACAGAGCAACACACACACACACACACACACACACACACACACACACACACACATTGGGGTGAGGGATACTTTGTAATAACAGCATTACATGGTAAATTTTTTCAAACACTAACTCTCCCTGCTCTCCTAAAAAATTAAACAGATTTTTCTACGTCCAGATAGAGACTCAAGTTCAAGACATTTTTAAATGATCTAGGATGAGTTGAAAACTGCAGCTTTCAGCAAATCCAATTCTATAGATATTTTTGTAAGTGTAAGCTTTTAAAAGGACTGTCATATTGTGTGTGATTGTGTGTGGGGGGGGTTTATATCATTTGGTAGTCTGAACATTAATACGTCAGAGGTAAATATTGAGGATAAAAATTATATGGCCCTGAAAACAGAAAATATTTGCTATTGCTTTATGTAATTTTTGGCAATATTCATGTTTTTAAATATTTATGATGAGACTATTATATACATGTACACAAGTATACTTCAAATATGCAGAATTTTGAGATTTAGGACAATTTTATTAGATATTAAAAAAACATCCAGAGCTGCCCATAGACACCTGAACAGCTGCTAGAGAGGTAGATGAAAGAGAGAAAGCAAATAGCCTTTTCATTTAGGCTGGCATAGAAGTCAGAGACCAGGGGGACAAGAAACCTCTTGGTGGGGAGAGAGGTTTTAGAGAAAGAGTAAGGAAGTCCCAGAAGTTGAGGAAACTCAATGTGTTATGGAAAGTATCTTTAGAAAAAAAATTTAGAAAGAAGAAAAAGAGACATTCATAAAATCAGGCAGACTTATGAAGTTGTATGGTTATGGTTTGATAAGTTGCTTCCCTAAAATGTATGGCTTCTGAGGGAAAAAAAAGTACAGTAGCTTATTAAGGGTGGACTCTTGCCTGGGTTTTAAAGCAATGAAACTACCATGTTAAGTCTGCAGCAAATAAGTATTTGGAAAGGAAATCATATGTGTAAGAATCTCAGCTACACCTAAATATATAAAATTAAAATATCAAATAATAGGCTTCAACTTTTAAAGTTCAAATTTGAAATATGTAGTGTATATAACAGAATGCTGAATGATGCATGCACATTATTAGTCAGTTAATAACAAAACCCCTGAAATAATCAGTCTATCAAGAGGAAATGTTTGGTTTTCTTTAGTGTTAAAGTTTTCAGTCAAAAGTTGGTTGGTGTTGATTTTTTATGAGTCCAGTGGCAAGAAATCACATCCCATACATATATGTTGGTCACTTTAAACAGCCATGAAGCACAGAAAGGGGAAAATAAACAATAGTGATACAGTATCATTTGAGTACATTCAACTGCTAACTTTATCTAGTCCACTTTATAGTTTCCACTCTCTTCCAATAGTGCCATTTGGGGCTTTTGACAATTAACAAACATATTGACTTTTATGAACTAATTCAGATCAGCTTTCTGAGTTAGTCAGGTTTCTGTTACTGATGCAAATACTTGTGATAATCAGCTTATATGAGACAAAACTTATTTGTTTCACAGCTTTAGGAGATTTGATTCATGATTGGTTGTCCAATTATTTTTGTGGGTCTGTAATGAGGAAATACATCATTGTGGAGTGTGCCTAACAGAGCAATGCATTCAATCCATGGGCAGGATATAAAAGAAATAAAAAGAGAAATGAGCTTTAATCCCAGTATCCCTTATGAGAACACACCCTAGAGACAGGATGACTCTCACCGTGCCTGTCTATTAAAATTTCTACCACCTCTCATGGTGTTAAGGCACAGAATTGGCACTTAACACGTCTTATGTAAGAGTCATTCCAAATCCAGACTATAGTACTTAAACTCTGCCTTCCCAAAGGCGAATTGCCTTCTCTAAGAACAAATACAATGTTTGCTGGCCGGTGGTGGCACACACTGTTGATCCTAGCACTTGAGAGGCAAAGCCAGGAGGATCTCTGTGAGTTCGAGGCCAGCCTGATCTACAGAGCCAGATTCAGGACAGGCACCAAAACTATACAGAGAAAAATCCTGTCTCTAAAAAAAAACAAAAAAAATAAATTAAAATAATATAATTATATATATATATATATATATATAGTGTGTGTATCAGACATAGAAACTCCTCTCAGCAGGGTGGACATACAGATGGAACTTGTTTAGTGATTAAGAATAGCTGCCCTGTCTCTGCCTGGACAGCCAGCGATAAAAGATAGCCTGGGGGCGGGGGGTGAGGAAGCCACATTCATTCTAACTAGAAAGAAACGATGCCACAGTATTTTCTATTTCATTCTATTATTTTATTTTATTTTTAATTTGCATTTTTACATTTTAATTTTTAAGCTATTTTGGCTTGGTTTTTATTTAGCTGGAATGGGACAGTTAATGAATCTCCTTCTTTATTACCTATTCTGTATGGTTTCCCAAACATATATATTTGGGCCAAGTCTTAATATCTCAGTATTGCTCAAAGGACCAGGTCCAAAGTATACTCTGATATTCAGGTCAAACTCCCAGATGCGAGCCTGTCACAGAGTTCAAAACTGCACATTACATACTTGCACCATAACATGGTAGGAAAAGCAAACGTCATACATGGCCATTCAAAAGGAGGAAACATGAAAACAAGGAGGGATTCAACTTTGGAAATATAGAAATCCACAAAATAAATCATTGTTACTAAATATATTTAGCATCCAGAGTACACAGTGACAGAGTGTGTTTCAAAGATCCTAGGTAGCAGTCCCTGAGAATTTCCTGATTGAAATCCACATGTACTTCTTGTTTTTGTGTGATTTTAACTGAAATAGAATACAATCCCTTCCAGAATCCATTTTCTCCCTCTAGAAACTCCCAGTTACCCTCTTGTGAACGTTTCCCATGCCCCCTACTCTCAAGTTAATAGCCTCTTTGATATTATTGCTACATAGAAATATATAGAGATACATGGGTACATAGTTATAAAGATACAGAAACAAGTGTATGTACATGAACAAATATATGGAGATACAGCCTACTGCATTCATTTTTGTTGGTGTGTATATAGTTTCAAGGATGACCACTCCACCATTTGCCAAACAATGAAAGGGTTGTTCATCCCTGGAAAAAGACTCACCTTCCTTCTCTCAAGAGTCAACCGTTAAACTGCTCATAGTTCTTTGTCTATCAGTGGGACCCCAGGACATTTTCCTCCTTCTAAATTAACAAATCTATTGATATTGTCGTTTTCCAATTTTGTTTATACAGCCATTTATAAGACAGACTGTATCACAGATGACTCTTGTATTCTGACTCTTAGAATAGTTCTGTCCCCTCTTTCTCTATGTTCTGTGAGCCATAGATGCAGAAGCTGTGATACAGATGCATTCATGAACACTGAGATCCCCAAGATCTGTTCATCTCTGAATGGGTCCATTTGTGATTTTCTGTAATTGTCTCCACTTGCTGGAAAGAGAGAGAAGCTTCTTCGATGAAAGGTAGGACCTACCAGTGTTTATAAGGTTGAAATTTATAATTTAGTTAGAAATTATGCTTAGCTAGCAAAGTTGTTTATTCCTTTCTAATGTCCATAACCTTGCTAGCCCTGGGAAACTGGCTTGATTTTCATTATCAGTAACGATTTCTTTTCTTCTGGGTGGATATTACATCCAGTTAGACAGCCTTTGGTAGCCACTGACGTGTGTGTGCCACTTACTGCGTCCTTATCGATATCCTGTCATGCTAGTAACTATGGTTTGTAGATGTCACGGGTGGGTAGGACTGTTTAGTTCCTTTCATCACTTGGTAGCTTGTATACTATTTTCCAGAACCATGGAAGCTAGATCACAGGAGGGAAGCATTCAGGTCAGCTCCAGCTTGAATACTCCCAGTTCTATGTCCTAAGTGTACAACTCTTTCAGTGGCTAGCATCACATGCTTCCTATATGTTCTGTTAGCAGCTCATCCTTATCCATGGAATCTTTCTATTTTTCCTTTGGCTTTTCTTCCACAGCTCCTTGCATTGCTCTTAGAAGGCACTGTCTCTCCATATGAACTTATCTCCCAAGATTTCTTTGGAAATTGGTCAGAATATAAACAACCCCATAATACTGTGCCAAATTTCAAAGCGAGAAACCTCTGGACAGTACCAAAGTTTTCCAATGGCATGAGTCATAGTTAGATCTGTTGAACCATGACATCTGTAGCCTCAGAGTGCCTTCCTGTATTAGACTTACCTGGGTGAAAAGGATGGCCCTGAATCCACCTCATAAAAGACTTTGCCTTGGAAAATCTTTTAAATATGCTTGCATGTATGCATCTCTGAGCCAATGATAGTTGGGGTCTTGTTGATTTCTTTATGCATAAAGGGTAGCTATGAATCTTTTGGTCTTAGTACAAAGAAGAATGTATTTTTCTTAATGGTCTTACCACATCTGACTAGTTATGCCTCCAACACCTTGAATGAAAAGTTGCCTGACATTTTGGCCAAGGGACGATTTCTCACCACTGTCTTTCATTAGAGTCTGAGATAGAATGTCTATTTTTGTGGCTGTTCGCTTTTCTGCAGTACATGCAAACCATACACAACCATGTGAAACTACAGTTGACTTTATTCCTGATTGTAGGGAACTCTCCATAAGGCCACAGATTCAGGTTTAGAGAACTAATGAGTAGAAGGGACTATGAGATACTTGGTCTACATTTTATCTGTTTTGTGCTTTGTTGGCTTGGTGAAGGCAACTTCCATGGGGTGATAGAATGCTACCATGATTATCCAAGTTAATGTTTTTAGGAGTCAGCAGACACTAATTTATGATGAGTTGTTCAAGTGTCATAGGAAGTTAATAGTCTGCAGTTAATCATTCAGTTTCAAGTAACAACCAGAAGCATCCTGCAGCATACTAAGACATCATTCTCAAAAGGAGAATACCTGTCTGTAGATAATACAAGGTCTTGCTTCAAAATTCTGAAGGAGTGCACAGTTATTTATCTGTGGACTTTTGCCATAGGTGACAAGAAGCAGCCCTATCTGCCATTGGTACTTCAACTGCCATTGGTTCAGATAAACACATTCAAATGAGGATGTGAGATGAATGGAAAAAAAAAAGAAATAAAAGGAGGACATGACTGCTCCTAGGTATGGTGGAAGAGGTTTATTGTAGCTATGAGGGAGTGCATAGCCAAAAACATCTGGAAGAGTCCAGAGTAAACATGACCAGTGACTGAGCCAGGCCATGTGAGGAAAGCAGTGAGGGGAAAGAGAGAGAGGGAGCAAGGTGCATTGGCTGAGAGGGTAATAGGCCGTAAGGCCGAAAGGGACCAGGGTGGCCAAAGTGGCTGGATTATGGAAGGAAGAGCACCTAGGGGAAGAACAGCCCAGCCCCTGCCTGGGCTGGAGAGTCAGGGTAGGGTGCAAGGCATGCTAGCCAGGGGACGCTGTCACCTGTAGGAACTGAGGGATACTGGAAAAACTTAGCAGTCATTGTCCACTTTGTTGTGTTAATAGTGTTAACAAGCATCTCAGCCATTTGTCCCAGGTTTGAGACCTAATGTTTTCTACATTGTCTGCCAAATCTAGTCATGGTAGACAGCGTGCCATTTTGCTAAAAATGAGAGAAGTCAGTTGCCACAATTTATCTTTACTCTCAGAAGGGACATATGGCATGTCTCATACCTCAAAACAAACCCAATTTTCACTGAGGTAAAAGGTTTCTAAATTTTTTTATTATTAAATTTTATTTATTTATTTTATATACCAACTACAGTTTCCTCCCTCCTCTCCTCCTCTTCCCTCCACTCACCTTATTTCTACTTCCCCATCTACTCCTCAGAAAAAGTAAGGCCTCCCATGGGAGTCAACAACATAGTCCTATCAGACTGAGGCAGGACTAAGCTCCTTCCCCTGGATCAAGGCTGAGCAAGACATCCTACCATAGGGAGTAGTTCCACAAAGCCAGTTCATGCTCCGCTGCTAGGGGCCCCACAAACAGCCCAAGCTACAGAACTATCACCCACATGCAGAGGGCCTAGGTTGGTCCTATGCAGGCTCTCTAGCTGTTGGTCTAGAGTCTGTGAGCTCCTACAATCTTGGGTCAGCTCTCTGTGGGTTTCCTGTCATGATCTTGACTCCCTGGCTCCTACCATCCTTCCTCTCTCTCTTTAACAGGACTCTCAGAGCTAGGCCCAATGTTTGGCTATGGATCTCTGCCTCTGCTTCCATCACTTACTGGGTGAAGGTTCTGTGATGACTATTAGGTTAATAACCCATCTGATTATAGGAGAAGGCCAGTTCAGGCATCCTCTCCACTATTGCTAGAAGTCTTAGCCGGGGTCATCCTCATGGATTCCTGGGATTTTCCCTGGTACTAGGTTTCTCTGTAACCCCATAATGGCCCCCTCTATCAAGATGTCTCTTTCATTGCTCTCCCTGTCTGTCTCTCCTCCAACTTGACCATTCCAATTAAGTTGTCAATATTATTTCCCATCCTGTGATATGGAAATATCATATAAATTAAATAACAGCATCTGTTGTTATTTACTATATGATCCAATGCATAGAACATTATCTATGTAATACATTTACATGAAAACTTAGCCAAAGGAAAGTTGATCAAGTCCATCTAAATTGGGTCATAGGTCCAGACATGTAAAAACCCTACAAAGTAGCACATACAAAATGAATTGCTGGATTTTCCAACCAATAGAAACTGCTTATAATGATTTAGTGCTTATTTAAAAAATCTGTATATTCAGTTATTTTACTTTTGGAGTATGGTGTACAAATGGCATCCTGGTAGAGGTCAGAAGAAAACTTGTGGGATCCAGATGGCTGCTTAAAATAATGTTTTCAGGCCATGGCAGAGTTCCTGCCCACATGAATTAAACTGGATGTGACTACTTGCACAAAGCTACTGAAGATCAAGCCAGCCAAAGTTCTAATGCATGGCTTACAATCTTACCACTAGCTAAAGAACTATTGACAGTGGGAATTTCCTATCTATTTAATTTTCAGGAAAATTATGATCCAGTAACCAAGGTTATAGCACTAGCAATGTCAGATTATACCAACTGTTGTATTCTCCATTATGGTCAAATATATACTCCACGACCCCAGGATGCAATTACTATCTTTGCATTTAGTTTTCCCAATTCAGTGGCTACAACTCTACTGTGTGATAGAGCTTCAAGAGAGGGGAACCAATACAACACTTCAGGAAGCCAGAGATTTCCTCATAAATTTATGTTTTATGCAATAATAATCTCCCAGTAGATTGTTCTTTCTAACATTTCAGTTTTGCTAAGACCATGGATCTGTTTGTATGCATTAAGGCAAGGTATGTCTGACATATTCAAATCCCTTACTATGGTTCTTGATTTGATCCATGTTTCAGTCAATACACCAAATGGCTAGCTACATCCCGTCCTAACTTTTCACGCTGAAAAAGTAACAGAGTTGCCCTTTCCTTTTGAACTTAAATCAGTAGATTTGACAAGGTCTTACTAAATACTTTCTCCATCCCTCAAACATTGTCCTAATTTTATGTCTACTTGACACAAGTTACAGCCACCAGAAAGGAGAGTGTCACAGTTGAGAAAATGCATCTATAAAATCAGGGCTATAGGCAAGCCTGTTAGACATTTTCTGAATTAGTGATTGATGGGCGAGGATTCAGCCTATTGTGGGTGGGGTCACCCCTGGGCTGCTGGTTCTGGATTCTATAAGAAATCAGGCTGAGTTAGCAATGGGAACCAAGCCTGAAAGCAGAATATCTCCAAGGTCTTAGGGTTTCTATTGCTGTGAAGAGATACCATGACAATGGCAACTCTTATAAAGGAAAACATTTAATTGTGGTGGCTTACAGTTTCAGAGGTTCAGTCCATTATCATCATGGTGGGGAATGTGGCAGCATGTAGGCAAACATGGTGCTGGAGTAGTAGCTGAGAGTCCTGCTTTTTACAGTCAGCAGGAAGTCAACTGAGAGACTGGGCAGTATCCTGAGCATAGGAAACTAAAAGCCCACCACCACAGTGACACACTTCCTCTCCCAAGGCCATACCCACTCCAACAAAGCTGCACCTCTCAATAGTTCCACTCCCTATGAGATTATGGGGCCCATTTACATTCAAACTACCATGGCTCCTATCTCCAGTTTCCTGCCCTGCTTGATTCCCTGTCCTGACTTTCTCTGAAAGTAAACTAAATAAACTTCCCCAAATTTCTTTGGTTATGGTGTTTCATCACAGCAATAGTAACCCTAAGGCAAACATATTTCCTAGATATCTTTTTATTTTAGTTTTTAAGTTATTTATTTATTTATTTATTTATTTATTTATTTATTTATTTATTTATTTAACAAACCTACAGCAGTTTCTCCACCCATTCCCTCTCCTGCTTTCCATCCCAATCCCCCCATCTATTCTTTCTCTGTTTCTATTCAGAAAGGGGCAAGCTTCCCATGGGTATCAACAAAGTATGATATATTAAATTGCAGTAAGACTAAGCACTTCCCCTTGTATTAAGGCAGGGCAAGGCAATCCAGTATGAAGAACAGGTTACCAAAAGCCAGTCAAAGCATTTAAGGACAGGTCCTGCTCCCATTGTTAGGAGTCCCACAAGTAGATCAAGCTACACAACTGTTTCATATATGTAGAGGGGGCCCAGGTCAGTCCCATGCATGCTCCCTGATTGCTGGCTCAGACTCTGTGTGCTCCTATGAGCCAGATTTGTTGTTCCTTTGGGTTTCCTTGATCTCTGGCTCCTATAACTCTTCCTCCCTCTCTTCAGCAGGATTCCTCAAGTTCAGCATAATGTTTGACTATGGGTCTCTGCATCTGTTTCCATCAGTTACAGGATGAAGCCTCTCTGATGACAACAGAGGTAATCAACCATCTGATCACAAGAGATGGCTAGCTCAGGCTACCTATCCACTTTTGCTAGAAGTCTTAGCTGGAGTCATCCTTGTAGATTTGTGGGAATTTCTCTTGCATCAGGTTTAGACATTTTTAATGCCTTCCGTCTGTGTAGTTATTTCATTGTTCATTTTTTTCCTAATATACTATGTCATGGAACATATTTTATATCTCACTTTTAGAGGTCTGATTGGACTTAGTTTATTTATAACATTAAAAGGAAATCAAGAGGACAAGTTTGCTCAGAAAAGGTATTTGATGCCAATTCTTACTATATGAATTCAGTACTCAGAACTCACAAATTATAAAAAGAGCGGGGGGACTCCACACATGTATCATGGAGTATTTCTTTTAGGAGGCCACTACTATATATGAGATAGTATAAGATTAATCTCTTCAACTGCAGGTGACAGGGCCTATCCTCTTATGGATTACAGGTTGATATTTAATGGTGTAGAAGTCTACTTCCATTTTGGTGGGAAGGTCATTTCCAATGACAATATGGAGACCTTCTCAATTGGCTGAGTCATTAGAACTCAGAAATTCATTATTCCTAATTTCATCAGGGTCTTCACACGTTTACATTTTACCTTAGGCTAGCTCATTTCTTTCCCACTAAGTGTCTCTGTTTTACTAATGGATTCTCTATAAGTCTGGGAACTCAAAATTGCATTGTAATTCAGCCATTTTCAGAAAAAAAAAGACTTTGTGCTTGATTTTGATCAATTGCATGTGCTACAGGAAATATGGGGCTTCTTCGGGTCATACTTAAATGCCTTCAGGTCATTTATATAGCACTTAAGATAGCAATTTGAATCAATACACTCATTCTTTTTTTTCATCACTTTGTCCAGCAACATTAAGAAAAGTCAATCAACATCATTATGTTTGTTTGTTTTCCAAAAATACTTGAAAGTATATACAATGTCACACAGCTCTTTGCTTCCTGTAAGTGGTTGACTTGAAGCATCCAAGGGAAAATTTTATGTGACTCTATTGCCAAACTGCTCGATGGACTTCAGTGCTCTCCTTACCATTGGGGAATGAAACTATTAGAATCTTTAAACTTAATTAGGATAAAGGGCTAATTCTGGAAATCCCAAAACCAAATTAAATAACTCTTTCAAATGCCTGTGTCTCTCAAATTACTGTTTGTACCAGAATTTCAATTAATTTTGTTTTCAGAAGAAAACAGAAATGAAAGATTTAATACAAATATATATATATATATATATATACAAATATGTGTATATGTGTGCATACACGTCTCTGTTATATATTCTGCTATAAACCTAAACTGAGTCCAGATCTGAATATAAAGAAAAGAAATACTAACTCAAACATCACCATGTACAACAATGTGTTCTTCCTGAATCTAGCTTTTTACTCGGGTTACTCTTTTCGACTGCTTGGCTGAGTACCTCCCAGGTTCGGAAAAATATTGTGCTCTAGTCAGATTTCCAATAAAAATGTTATAATCATATAGACACTCCAAACAATAACTTTCACATACACACATGTATTTCAGCATCAAAGGACTCAGGCAAGTTATTGCATGTTTATATATTCTATATACTCACATGTACACATACACAATGGCAAATGTGTTCTTGTCCATAAACATACATACCATATGTAAGGATTCAAATGCCTGTTATTTTTTGTATATATGTGACTTAAATTCACATACAAGGAATAAAGAGAAAGAAAACTAAAGAGATTATTCATGGTTTTATTTTCATTATGATGGACTTTAATTTCATTAGTGCCATAGGACTTTCTTGAATTAAATCACCATGAAGCCATGAAAATCCTGTTGGTACTCTGTTTCTAAGTATTCTCTATTAAAAGAGAACTCATGTATTAACATTTCATTTCCTATAATTACACATCCCTGGTTTTAGTATTAACACTAAGGCACTAGCTGTCATAAGTAGCAGTCAGTGAATATTTTTCTTCGAGGTATATAAATGCACTATCCCCATCCTCTGAAGTTAAGAATGGTAATGGTAATATGCAAGGTTCTGTGCAGATAAACATTTCCAACATGGGTCATGTTACTCTGACCTTTTCTCCTTTTACAGAAAAATCAGGCAGACTCATGGTTGACCATTATGGTTGCCTGATTTATCAAATAAGTATAAGACTCCAGGATATCTAATCTTGTTACATAGCTTTAAAAATAAAAAAAAAAAATGTTTGCAATGTGCATCTTTCTCAGGACTTTTGGGAAATATAATGTAGACTATTTTAGTTTTTAAATATTCAGGAGTTTAACCCTGCCATAATTATAGAAAAACAAAATATGCTGTATGTGATTTTCCTCCAAACATAAAATATTAAAAACACTGGGTAAAAAATTAATTACTGAGTAGAGAGTACACAAAGAAAAAAACGTGTGAAGACAAATGTCAGGAAAGGTTACTTTGACATAACAGCAGATGAGGTAGTGGCTCATTCTGTGGCTGGATATGGAGTGGGCACACTTTCAGTTATGCTTAAATCACTGCATTGTTTCACTTGTTACAAGAGATAATGTGTCTCCATGGTTAGAGTCCAGAATCACTAGAAATGCCTGGGCTCTGCTTCAAACCACCTTTTAAATTTCATTGAAAAGACATCATCATATTTCCCTACTCAATAGTGAGAACCAAACTCGAGATGCTGCAACACTTTCTCTCTACTGATTTTTGAAGTTTACTTTAAGGAGCAACTGTTTAAGTAGACTTGCAACTTTGTATCCCTGAGTTTATGTGGAAGATACGTTTTATTTTTGCAAAATCAATTGTAGTTGTTTTAAAAAAAAACTTTTATACTCTTTCATACATTATATCATAGCCACAGTTTCCCCTCCCTCTCCACTTCCCTGCTCCCCACAACTCCTGTCTCCCAGATCCATTCCTCTTGGTTCAAAAAAAAAAAAAAAAAAAAAGGGTGTCACAGAGATATTCACTGAACATGACCTAATAAGACATAATAAGACTGGGCAGCTGGGCAGTCATCAATCCTAGCACTTAGGAGGCAGAGGCAGGTGGATCTCTGTGAGTTCAAGGCCCACCTGGGCTACAGAGTGAGTTCCAGGAAAGGCGCAAAGCTACACAGAGAAACCCTGTCTCGAAACCTGCCCCCCTCCAAAAAAAAAAAAAAAAAAATGACAGGGCACTGAACAAGCCCTCATAGCAAGACTGGACCAGACAACAAAGTAGGAGGAAAGAGGTTCCAAGTGCAGGCAAGAGTAAGAGACATGCTCCACCCCTCCCCCCCGACCTCGACACACACCCTCCTGTTGTTGGTATTCTCACAAGAACACCAAGCGGTACAATCATAAGGTATATGAGAGGGACCTAGCTAAGACCCATACAGGGTTCATGATTGTCACTTCAGTCTCTGTGAGCCCCTATGAGCCCTGCTCAGTTGAGTCTGTGAGTCTTGTTCTAGTGGTGTCCTTGACCTCCCTGTTAACCTCCCCTCTTTGGCAGTGTTCTTCTGACTCCTAGTG
>CABHPP010149182.1:23535-44333 GCA_902168425.1 Peromyscus attwateri | reverse complement strand
GATAAAAGAAAACTGACCTGTCACCATTGCAAATTACAGATTGGAAGGAGTAAACTTTTCTGAGGGATTGGAAACACTTTTTTTTTGTTTCTGCTGGGTGTTTTTTTTTTTTTAAGTTCATATGCATGTAAACATTCATTGAAGGGTTTATAATAGAGAACTAGGCCTTACCATGTTTAAACTATGCCTTCTTACAACACTAAATAAAATCTAAAAACAAATAAAAAAAGAGATCCAAAAGGTTTAGGCAACTTGTCTGCATCTGACACTGTCAGAGTAACTCTGTCTAGACTTTCCCTTCATGAAAGCTGCTAAATATTTTTTAAGAACTTACTCAAGAACTTAAAGCAGCCAATATATAATCTCTCATATGTAGAATTGGAAATAGGGATACAGAGATCACACAAGGAGTTGGAGCAGGAGGTGGTGTTGGAGAAAATTATTTTAAGGTGAGTTACTTTTGTTTATGTTTGCTTTGTTTAATTCTGTGAAGCTGTGTTACTGTGCCTGTCTAAAACACCTGATGGTCTAGTAACGAAGTGAACAACCAAAGGTGGGACAGGAGAAAGGATAGGCAGGGCTGGCAGGCAGAGAAAAGAACTAGAAGGAGAAATCTGGGAGAAAGAGAAAGGAAGGACAGAAGAAGGAGGACTTTAGGGGCCAACCACCCAGCCACCCAGCTACACAGCAAGCTACTGAGTAAGAAACAAAGAAAGATATACAAAAATAGAAAAGGGAAAGCAGATGAAGCTACACAATTGACTCCCGTATGCAGAGGGCCTAGTCCAGTCCCATGGAGGCTCCACAGCTGTTGGTCTAAAGTTCATGTGTTCCCACTAGCTTGGTTTGGTTGTCTCCGTAGGTTTCCCCATCATGATCTTGATGCCCCTTGACAGATCTTAGAATCCCTGTTCTGTCTCTTCAACTGGACATCTGGAGCTTGGCCTGGTGATTGCATGTGGATATCTGCCTTTGCTTCCATCAGTTCCTGGATGAAGGCTCTATGATGACAGTTGGAGGAGGGAATGGAGGGTAGGTTTGGGGGGAGGATGGGGGACAGGAAAAGGGAAGAGAGGGGGATCTGTAATTGTTATGTAAAATGAATAACAATTTTCTTAATTAAAAAAAGAAGACAAAATGTCAAAAACAAAAAAAGAAAAGGAAAAGCCCAGAGGCAAAAGATAGATAAAATATTTTAAAGTTAAGAAAAGCTGGCTAGAAACAAATCAAGTTAAGGCCAGGCATTTATAAGTAATAAGCATATTAGGGTAATCCAGCTCTTTGTTTATTCCATTCAGGTAGTTGGTAGTGTGCCATTTCAAGTTACAGTTATTCACATAGATATTCATTTAACATATTCTCCAACTACATGGCAGTAAAAAGGCTAATACATTTATAATTTAATTTCAGATGTTAGCTAAAGATATGGAGAAAATGCACATATTAATATGGAAAAGAGCAATATTTGATTTTGAATTTTAATGTAATTTAATGCTTTTTACAATGGTGCTATTTCTTATCATTATATCAAGATATGTAACTAACACAGCAAATATTATCATCAAACATCTCTCCATCTGTTTACTTGGGAGCTAGGTGGTGGGCCCCCCAAAAGCCAAAGAGAAGAGAAAAAATAAACAACAACAAGGAGAGGCAGAAACAATGCAAATGCAGTATAATCATATAGACAACTCTGAAAAGTTTTTTCAAGCAAAGGTGTATACGTGCATAGGAATTAAAATCAAGGTAATTAGAAGCGAGTAAATAGTAAGCTTAAATGGATATGGATAAACTAGAATTCAAAGAAACCAAAAAATAAGGAAAATAAAGTTTCTCTTTGAAAACTTTTATGAAACAGAACATATTCATAAGACTTTTTTTATAAAAAATAATGAGGATGGGAATTTTTCATACTCTAAGTGGTACAGGGATATGCTAGGTGATATAGGCCCTGCAAACCTGCAAAGCAGCACCATGTTCTATTTACTGAAACAAACGTAATTTCACCAAGAACAAAAATGGTTGATACGGCTCCCCCTGACAAAGTTAGGATGAGATAAATAGAAAAACAGAACATATCTATATTTAATGATGATTTAGATCTATAAGGATAAAGTAATCTGCCATGTCAGCCCTAGATAGTTGTACTGGAGAATGTTATAATATGTTTAAAGAATAGTAAGTACTAGCTGTGGTCGTTTGAATGAGAATGTTCCACACCGTTTGGGAAGGAATTTAGGGAGTGTTTCATTCTAGGTGGGCATTGGGTTTTTAAATGTCCACACTATTCCAAGTTAGCTTTCTCTCTAGCTCTCTCTCTGCAACTCTGATCCCTCCAATTAAATGCTTTTTTTTTTTAAAGTTTACTATGATACCATGTTTTACCTTAGCAACAGAAAAGAAACTGAGAGGGAAGTTGGTACAGAGAGTGGGCTGTTTTTGTGATAGAACTGCACATGCTATTTTTGGAGAAATATGAAATAGTTTAGGACTCTGGAGTAGCAAATAAGCCTGATGTAGTGAGCTGGTCTCTATAAGCCCATCCGAGTAGAAGCTTAAAAGACAACAGTGCTGAGAGCTATTTTGAATTTGGAGGCCAATGAAGGTTTCAGAATACTGGTAAGTGGGCTAAAGACAATTCTTGAGACATTTAATCAAAGAATATGGCTGCCTTTTGCTCTTGTCCTAAGAATCTTCTTGAGGCTAAATTGAAGAGCTTATGACTACGATCATCGGCAAAGGAGATTTCAAAGCAGCCTAATACTGATTATGTCACAGGGTTATTAGTGACCACTCTTAAACAAATATACCATGAAAAAAAAAAAGAGCCACTAGAAAAAAAGATAGAAAGCGTACGGTTTGAAGAGAAAAGGGGCACCAGGAAATTTAATGTTGGAGCCTTGGCTTGTACAGAAAGAGATAAGAAATGAAATAAAAGGAGTGGTACCCTCTGGGTAAGACTCCACCCAGAAAATCCTGTCACCTGTGGAAAGAAAAAAAAATCCAAGGAAGTGTTTGTTCCTAAAGAGCAACAGCCAATTTCTGTTATAAAACCACATTTATTTTCTACAAATCAAAGATGGAGAGGTGGCCAGGTTTCATCCCCAGCAAGCAGCAGAACTTGACAGCTTCAGCCACATGATTCTGACTTTAGAGTAATGAAGAAAACAAAATAAAGGGTTGTGGAATCCTTTTCTGCTGTTAAGCCTCTGAGGCTGGGAACGCTCTAGAGGACTCCCTGCATGGAGGCTCAGAGAGGCCTTTGGGTGAATCTGCAAAACTGAGCCATGGGATTCCTGCCAAGGACAGCTGCTAACCTGGTGTGGATCCAGCCAAGAAGAGAAGTGTGTGTTGCAGTCAGCAAAGCTATAAGGGTAGAACCAACTAAGCCCTTTCACATCAGACATGGCATTACAGGACTTGGAGTCTCTCCTTCTGAATGTGGGTTTTGTTTTGGTCCAATATTTCCTCACTATGCCCTAATCATGCCCTCTTTTAATTGTTGGTACATATTCTATGCCATTGTATATTAGAAATATGTAATCGGCATTTTGATTTTACAGGGGTTTACAATTAAGAAATTGCCTTGAATTTCAGAAGAGATTTTTATTTTTAAATAGTCTTAATACTGAAAGACCGTGGAGAGATTTGAAGTCGGACTAAAAGCTTTAATGTCTCTTCACAGCAAGAGGAAAGTAACTAAGACACTAGCCTTTTAACAACTATAGAAGAAAAGATCATTGAATAGGCCGCATTGTATATGACTTTTGTATCTTGTAAATCTATCTGAGTAAAGAAAATCAAGAGAATGAAGCAGAATCCTAGTTAGTCTTAATAATAAAAACCCAGAATCAGATATCAGGGTGAGAGCTGAAAGATAAGAGAAGCAAAGGAACATCCACAGTCACCTCTTACCTCTCCGACCCCTCAGATAGAAAAGGGCCTAGCTCCTGTCTTTGTCCCAACTTATCACTTCCTGTCTGTACAGACCTCCAGACCTCTATGGTTAACTAATGGATAGTTCCACCCTCTGATCTTCAGGCAAGCTTTATTTGTCAAAACACAAACAAAATATCACAACAGGAGAAGAAAAAGGATGAGAAAGTTTAGAACAAAGAAACTAAAGAGGAAATTATATCTATATTATGAAAATAAATAACCCACTTGATAAAACATTCTTAAATCAAATAAAATATCAATGAATCCCTGATAACATGTAATAGTCACATTATATTATAGCCTTTAAAAAGTCATTTTATACAAAGAGAAACAGTCATGTAAATTTTGCTTTGATAGAATTTGGGATTATCACAAGACATATAGATAGTGCATTTAACATACTTAATATACCTAAAGAAAACTAAGCAAAATAGTGAAAATTGAGCCAGAAAAGCATTATTTACATGAAATCTACAACTATTGCTACTAATGGATTAAATATTTAAATTATGAAATAAGGATATGAACTACAGTTGGCTGTATATATCATTGTACCAGATAGTCTTCTATGAATTTTGCACAGACAAGCAATAACCAATCAGAAAAAAAAATATGTTGAATTATCCTCCTGACAAATTATAATTTTATTTATGTAGAATACCTTTTGGAATACACAAAAACTGCTAGAATAAATAAGTAAATTTAGCAAAGTTGCCTGCCAATAGAGATAGTTACATTTCAGGACTAGAGAGGTGGCTCAGTTGTTAAAAGTGCATAGTACTTTTCCAGAAAAGTGGAGATCAATTCCCAACTGAAAGTCACCTGTAAATCCAGCTCCAGGGAACCCTTAATCTCTTACTATGATGATATGCACCTGTGTGTGTATGGGGGTTGTTCATTCACTAATTCACACACACACAGTATACACTCATGCACACACACATATATATACAATTAAAAATGACAATTTTTAAAGACACAAACCTTAAAAATTATTTCCAGATAGATATGTTGAAATTGAAATCCTAAGAGTCAAGAACACTTATTTATATGCTTTGACTACATACTATATTTATGAAGTTGTAAATAAAATATTTAGTATTAAGCAAAAACAATCAGGGGCATTACAGGGACACTTTAAATTATTAAAAGAAAATATTTCAAAAGAATGAGAAAAAAATGTAAAAGTTAGTAAGTTAAAATATTCAATGGTTTATAGGACAGTAATCAATATTTAGTCAGCAGATTTCATGCCTTCTGAACACAAAACCTGGAATTCTCTTTTTGTTGACAAATGTAGATAAGATTAAAATGTTTAGATAAAAACTTAAAAGAACCACAGCCACATTAGCCAAACAAATAAAACACAAATAAAATAAAATAATAAAAGAGATTGATAAATTTAATTACAATAATAATTATAGTTCTATAATGACTATGAATCTGTGTTATTTGTATAAAGGAATTAAAATAGATTAATGAGACCAAAAGGATAAAATAAAAATAACTATCCATTTATTGACAGAAATTGTCAGATCATTCCATGGTGGGTAGATTGTGGAGAAAATAAAACTTTAAGGCCTAACTAGGCAAAACTGTAAAACTAACTTAAAATGCATAATGTTGTTAAATCTACATGTAAGAACTATGAAATTTCTAGATCTGACCAAAAAGTATCTTTTATGTAACCACTGTAATAAAAATACCTAAATTGTTTCCTATAAGGAAAATCTACTAAATTGGTTTTATTATATTTAATTCATCTTAGCGAGACAACATTTAAAACAATAAAGTACGAGCCAAAAAATTCAGAGACAATGCTTACGTTATCAATCTCAGCAGACTCACATAAAATTATAATGAACTCACAGAAATCAATTGTTTAAAAAAAAAAAAAACTCAAATGAGACAGACAGCAACAGTACACAAAACATCTCAGAAATGAAGGTAAAAGAATGGTTGTAAGCAAATCCAAAGCTACACAACATCCTGAGTCATGAAGGAAATGAACCAAAGAGATATCCCCTCCATGACCACCAGGAAGACGAAATGAAAGATGCTGACAGAGTTGAAAGTTTTGGAAGAAAACTTAAACTTTCTGTTCTTCTTCTAATAGTATAATGCAGTTAGAACATTGGGGAATCACATACCAGTTTTTCTTAGAGCAAAATTACTATTATTACTTGATTTAATAATTGTATCCTTAGGTATTTATTCAAGAATGGAATGATATGTCAACTTGATAAGTTATACATGATTGATTTTTGCAAAACTACCTCTATAATCGAAAACAGGGACCTAACCCATGCACGGTCAATAGGGAATAGAAAAATGGATTAAATTGAATGAAAATATCTAACTCAACTGTTTATAGCAGTTGTGCCTATTGTAAACACTTCCCTGAAATAAAGCTATATGTGTGCCAATTGTTTATCAAATGAATAATTTGTGATTTAATTGTTGATACGGATGCCATACAGCAATAAAACAGAAAGGATTGTGGTGCAAGCAATTGCATTAAGTGAAAAGAGCCAAAGGAAGAAAGTGTGTCCTCTATAACTGCTTTTTTTTAGAGATAAAAAAAAAAAAAAACCTAGATAATAATGTAGCCTAAAAGAACCAGGATGGATATTGCTTATTATGAGGGGACTTGAGTGGAAAAGCATGTAGAGGGAATATCTGGGTTAATTGAAATCTCAACATCTCAATTGTGTTTTGATTGCATTCACCTAAACTCACTGAGTTATAGACTTAGCATGTAATTGCTTCAGCTAATGTAAATTTTAGCTATAATAAAAGATACATGAGGTTGTTTTCTTCCTTCTAGGAAATACTCCAAATTGAAAGCAGTACTTGGATTTTAGTTATTTATTTATTTATTATTTGTTTTACATTCCTACTGCAGTTTACCCTCCCTCCTCTCCTCCCATTCCCTTCCTGCACCTTCTCTACACCCTCCCCCGTCCACTCCTCCTCTGTTTCTGTTCAGAAAGGGGCAAGCCTGCCATGGGTAGCAATGAAGTACAGCATATCAAGTTGTAGTAAGACTAAGCACGTCCCATGGCTTTTACGCTGGGGAAGACAAACCAGTATGAAAAACAGGTTCCAAGAGTCTGCAGGAGCATTAGGGACATCCCCTGTTTAGGAGTCCCACAAATAGACCAAGCTAGGCAACTGTCATAAATATAGAGAGGGCTTTATTCTGTTCCGTGCAGGTTCTGGGTCTCTGCCTCTGTTTCAATCAGTTACTGAATGAAGACTCTCTGATGACTGCTGTGGGATGTTCTACATGCTGTGAATGGGTTGCTCTGATTGGTTGATAAATAAAACGCTGATTGGCCAGTAGTCAAGCAGAAAGTATAGGTGGGATAAACAGACAAGGAGAATTCTGGGAAGTGGAAGGTGAGTAGGGAGATGCCAGCCCACCGTCCAGGGAGCAGCATGTAATGGCACAAAGGTAAAGCCACAGAAAACGTGTCAACATATAGATTAACAGAAATGGGCTGAGTTTAAGTTTGAGAGCTTGTCAGTAGTAAGCCTGAGCTGATGGCCGATCAGTTTTAATTAATATAAGTTTCTGAGTGATTATTTCATAAGTGGCTGCAGGGTCGTGGGGCTGGGCAGGACCAGAGAAAACTTCAGCTACAGATGACAATTGGAGTAGTCACCAATCTGATCACATGAGATGGCCCGTTTAGGGTGTGTATCCAATATTGCTAGGAGTCCTAGCTGGAATCATCCTTGCAGATTTGTGGGAGTTTCCCTTGCATCAGTGAACCTGAAAACACACCCCGTTTCTTGTCATCTCTTTCAGTACTCTCCCCCTCCACCCACCCCTCAACCTGATCCCTCGAGTTCACATCCCCATCTACCCCCAGTCCACCCAGGGAGATCCCTTGTATTCCCCCTTCCCAGGGAGATGAGTGCATACCCTCTTGGGCCCTCCTTATTACCTAGCCTCTCTGGGTCTGAGGGTTGTAGCATGGTTGTCCTAGGCTTAACAGCTAATATCCACTTAGGAGTGAGTACATACCATGTTTTTCCTTCTGGGTCTGGGTTACCTCACTCAGGATAATTTTTCCTAGTGCCTTCCATTTGCCTGCAAATATCCTGATGTCATTGTTTTTAACAGCTGAGTAATACTGCATTGTGGAAATGTACCACATTTTCTTTATCCATTCTTGGTATGAGGGTCATCTATGTTATTCCCTGGTTCTAGCTATTACATATAAAGCTGCTATGAACATAGTTGAGCAAGTATCTTTGTGGTATGATTGAGTATCCTTTGGGTATATGCTCGAGATTGGTATTGCTGGGTCCTGAGGTAGCTTGATTATGAATTTTCTAAGAAAGTGCCATTTTTATTTCCAAGGTGCCTGTAGAAGTTTGTACTTCACCAGCAGTGGAGTATCCCCTTGCTCCACATCCTCACCAGCATAAGCTGTCATTTGTGGGGTTTGGTTTTGGTTTGGTTTGGTTTTTGGCTTTTGGAGATAGGGTTTCTCTGTGTAGTTTTGGAGCCTGTCCTGGAACTCACTTTGTAGATCAGGATGGCCTCGAACTCACAGAGATCCACCTGCTGCTGCCTCCCGAGTGCTGGAATAAAGGCATGTGCTCATTTGTGTTTTTGATTTTAGCCTTTCTGACAGGTGTAAGATGGAATGTCAGAGTCATTTTGATTTGCACTTCCCTGTTTACTAAGGCTGTTGAACCTTTCTTCATTTCTCTGCTATTTCGGATTTTTCTGTTGAGAATTCTGTTTAGATCTGTAATCACCTCCCTCCTTTTAAAATTAAATTGTTTGTTTTTTTGATGTCTAGTTTCTTGAGTTCATTACATATTTTGGAAATCAGCCCTCTGTCAGTTGTGGGGTTGGTGAAGATTTTTCCCATTCTGTAGGCTGCCATTTTGTCTTGACAGTGTCCTTTGCCTTACAGAGCTTTTCAGACTATTTTTATAAATAGGTAACAGTTGATAGAAACAGAATATACTTCTATTGCATATGTGTGCATACTCAAAATTCAATACTTCAATCACTTCTATAAAAATCCTTTAAAATTTGAGCAATGATGACATTTTAAGATGATTATTTCATATTAAAAATGAATTTTTGAAGAACATTGAGCATTTTTATATTACAAATATGGAATTAGGTTTATGATCTTAACATCAACATTTTTGACTTTATAAGTCCATTTATACTTATAAATATACAAATAACTGACCAATTATATTCACAACAATGTTATTGATGATTCCTCTAGAAAGGATAAAATTCATATTAACCTCTTGTACTTCATTTATGCTATAAATCTTATTTCCTTAGATTTGTTTATCTGACAAACTTTCAATAGAATCAATTTCAATACAGAATGTTTCCAAGATAATGGGAGACATGCTAAGTGTAACACCATGAACAAACTTGCAAACAAAACTTTATTTCGAATTATTGCTAGTCTTATGTTCTGAAATTCTTGAAAGGATGTGTTTTCACCCCATTAGCCTTTAGTATTTGATAATTTTCCTTAGGAATTCAAACTGATTTTTTTATTCAGTCCTGTGTGGTTTGTATTACAGTCAAATTGTTTTTTTTGTTTTGTTTTGTTTTTTAACAACTTTTGTCATGGCTAATTTTCCTTGTTAACAAAACTGGATGTAACAAAGGAGAGTCAGGTTCACCTCTGGATATGTCCCCAAGGGAATTTCAGAGACTGTTAAGTGGGAGGAAAGAACCACATGGAGTGTGGGCGGCATCATCCTATGATGGAACACCATGAAGAAATAAAAGAGGAAATAGGTGCTGGCATTGTCTCCCTCTGCTTTCTGACCCACCGTGATGTGAGGTGTTCTGCAGCATTGTTCCCTCCCCTCGGCGATGTCCTGACACCGCTGAAACCAGGAGCTAACTAAGCTTTCCTCCCTTTCCTTCTCCTGTCACCTGTTTGGGTCACAGTAATGCAAAAGTAATAAATCCATATTTCCTGTCGATTTTAGTTTTCCACTTTAACTGTAATTTAATAGAACCATACTACTGTATTGGATATGGAATCTATTTCACAGTGTTTGTAAAAATTAAATTTTCTCAGAAAATTATTTCTGTTCTGTGTAGACACTTTCATCCTGCATTTCAAATATAGCTTTTTCA
Source organism: Peromyscus attwateri (assembly GCA_902168425.1). Lineage (NCBI taxonomy): Eukaryota > Metazoa > Chordata > Mammalia > Rodentia > Cricetidae > Peromyscus > Peromyscus attwateri. Next base: position 34,249 of record CABHPP010149182.1, on the reverse strand, counting down.
TGAATTAAAAAGCCCCATGTGTTATTAGATTTGGAGAATGATATAAGCCCAAACTAGATTTATCATTTTGCATTTATGGTAGAACTAAGCTATTTTAACGCACTTTTGAAAATCAAGCATCAGATTTCATTTCTCACATATTTTCTTATCTTATTTAATTGTAAATGTACCAAGAACATTTTCTGCTTTTTCTGTTGGATGAATGAATATATATATATATATATATATATATATATATATATATATATATGAAAGACACTCCCACTGAAGGGAAACCTCCCTCAGTCCTTCCATCAGCTTAAATACCAACTGGACAAAATTCAGTGAGAAATAATACTTTAGTAACTATCTGTGTACACCTTAATGATCCATGTTGACATCTAAAAATAGTGATCAGGTGCCTCATTAGCACAGTAGGTAGCACATTAGTCTCACAGAAATAGTGATTATTTCTTATTCTGATAAAAAAAAAAGGCTATATTTTCCAATGAATAAAAATCAGTTTTATACTTAGGATTTTAACAAATTGTTTCCTAAAATGGTTGCTTAAACTGTTGAAATATAAAATAATTGCTAAATTTTTCTTGTTTTAGAATCTCACAGCTATCATTCTATAGCTGTTACCAGAAAATATTTCCAGTGTAAGCTAAAACAGGGGAGAGATTGACTTAATGAGTTGTTAGTACGATGCCTAACATTGTTATGTTATCGATCACTGCTATTTTCAGACCTCTCTTTACAAAGAGAAGTAACTATGTATATCATCGCACAAGACTAAAAGTAGTTGTGATCACCTAATGTAAAATAGTCATTATATAAATATTAAAAATCATTGCTTAGTTGGGCTGTAAGGTTGAAGCTGGTGGACTGAAAATTGGAGTCCAGCCTGGGCTACAGACAAAGTCCAATGCTTGCCTAAGCAAGTTAGAGAAGGCTTGCCTGAAAATGAAAACTGAAATGAGGACTGAGTCTACAGAATGACAGTGGAATGGCTACCTCACTTGCACTATAGCCTAGTCTCAATCCCTATCATGCTAAACGTGAAAGAAAAAATGCTTAAGCCAGGCAGTGGTGGTGCATGCCTTTAATCACAGCACTCAGGAGGCCGAGGTGGTGGATCTCTGGGAGTTCAAGGCCAGCCTGGGCTACAGAGTGAATTCCAGGGCAGGCTCCAAAGCTACACAGAGAAACCCTGTCTCAAAAAACAAAAAACAAAAAACAAAAAAAGAAAGAATGCTTAAATATAACGTAATTAGGCTAACAATGATTAGTAATTATTTTGAGACAGTAAGCCAAGTCTCTATAATTTATAGCCTGAGACTCACTCTAATTGCTGGAAGCTCATAAATATGTTCTTAGCAATGTTTTTTTTTTTTTGCGATAGAAATAGTGGAAGCAGAAATATTTATTGTCAAGTATCAAGTACAATGGTTATATTTTCCTCTTTCCTTTTCACAGTGTATAAAAAAATGATCAGTTAAAGTGAAAGTATGAAATCCATAACTTTTGTGTGAGATTTTCTCAGAAATTCCATTATTGTTAATAATATATGTCATCAATATTTAGATTTAAACAGCTTTATAATGTTTTAAGTTTTGTCTTTCAGAGACTAAATTATTAAATGTATTTTGTATCCTGTTAATTCACCTTTGTCTGTAAAATTAATAAAATTATTATTTATTTATGTTTACATTTCCACAATAATTTTCAAGATTTTTGGGTTTAAAAAAAGTTTTTAGAAATACTACTTATACATTTTTGCTATACTCAATTACATTATCATGATTAGGAATATATCAAAGGAGATGGATATAAAGGGAGAAACGAGCCAGTTCAATGTGGTTTTCAAGCAAAGAAAATTTAAGCGATGTAATTTTTTTACACATTAATTTCTACATACATTTTATGGAAAAAGTTAATTTTCAAGTTAAGAAATAATATCAACTTTGTGAATTTTATGTCTATTCCAAAATGATTACCAACTGGATTAGGGTAGGAGAGAAGGGGGGGAGGATCTCAGAGGATTTGGGGAATTAATAATTTAGATATTTTGTATGAAAAAATCTATTTCTAATAAAAAAAAACTAAATATACTATCCCAACATGCAAAAATAAACAATAAACAAAAACATTTAAATTTAAAAAGCAAGACACCATCTTAGCACTTGAGAGGCAAAGACAGCTAGACACCTGGGGTTTCTGCAGCAGACAGCCTAGCCTACTTGTTGAGCTGAAGACCAATGGCAGACCCTTTCTCAAAAAGAAAAATGAACAGTGTCTTTGGAATGACAGCCAAAGCTTTCCTCTGGCCTCCATATGCACACACACGCGTGTGCATAAACACACACCACACACCCACACACATACACACCCCCCACACACACACACTTGTAGTTGTACACATATGCACTTCACTTCAGCCAAGATATTTATAATTGTCGTATACTGAATTTTAAAAGTAAGGTGTTTCATGGTGACATGTTCATTTATGCATATAATGAGTTTTGATAATTCTATTTTTGTTATTTTTAGTTCTTAGGGAATTTTGTACAATATATTTTGGTTATCTGTACCCCTTCCCTTACTCCTCTCTCCTGCATTCCTACAGTTTCTTTCTCCTTCTCTTACTCTCCCTCTCCTCCTCCTCTCCCTCTTTTCCTCTTTCTCCTCCTCTGTACCTTCCTCCCCTTTTCTCCTCCTCTTCTTGCCCATACAGTTCAATTTGCACGGCCCATATACACTTTGATATGTGGTCTTGCACTAGAGCATGGTTGAGTTACCAGAGGACACACTCTTAAGAAAACTAATTATCCCTCTCCCTGCAACTATCCACTGCCCATAGCTTCTTTGTTAAGGGTGAGACTTTGTGTCCAATTCCCTTCTCAGCTCTGGGAATTTTTTCTAGCTTGAACTATTTTTATTTCTGTGTTCTCATGCTTCACCTCACCCATGAAGATTCCAGATAGTGATGCCTTTCGTCTCACGTCTTTTCAATCCAGCTTCCTCACATGTGGAAAAGCGTTAATAGCTGTCTTTGTGGGATTCATTTCATTTAAATTGATGATCTACAGTTCTTTCCATTTTCCTGCAAGCAACATCTTACTATGAGTCAAATTTCAACCTTGTGAACACAGCCACACAGTAAAGGTGAATGTGCCTCATTACAAAAGAGCCTGGCACTCCATAATGCTGAGTGCCTCTCTTGACTATATTTGAATTATAATTCATGTGGGAAGAATAAACCATTCAACTTCGTTCCCGTTAGCCAGATTTTCTGTGGCTTGTGTGATAAAATTAAGTTGAGTAATTAGAGATGAGTGGTACAAAGTGAGAAATTATACCTGAGGTGAGAATTCAGACGCAAGGATATGAGAAAGATTATTTATCCAGAGTTGCAGCAATATCCTGATTAAGGATATGAAAAATTATTAGCTGGTAGGTACTGATAAGGCTCTCATTTTTACATATATTTGTAATAATTTGATGTGTAATAGTTGATATACAAAGAACTACACATATTTAATATACTTAAGGTGATACTTATATATATGTTAACATAGCATACTGTCATCATAGCAAGAGTAATAGACATGATAATATCTAAATGTTCTTTGAGCTGCATCATGGTTGTCTTTAATATACATGTTTGGAGGCTTAGTGGGTACGTGTGTATGTGTGTGTGTGTGTGTGTGTGTGTGCATATGTGTGCATTCCTGTGTGTTGGAGAGTATAGTGTACGTAGTAAGAGCACAATATAAGATATGTTCTCTTAAAATTAGAGGTTCAAAACAACATTATGAATTATAGATCCTAGATTGTACTGCGGGTTTCTGGAACCTCATGCAGCAGAACTAAAACTTTGTGTTTGTTCCTTCACAGTGCTCCTAGGGAAGCATCCAGAAATTCCAGGCTCCCGAGTAGGACAGAAACATGTGTAAACTTCTATCAAGCTGGGGGAAATATTCAGTCTACCTCAGCCAATCTCCTGGTGTAATGATAGAAGCAAGCACAGAATCCTCACAGAGATGTTTAAGGAGCATAACCAGCTAGCTGGTAATCAATCCTGTCACCCTACTGCGGGGCTTCCCTCACAGGATACTTAATGATACAGAGGTCTTAGAGCAAAAGTGTCCCATGCATGGAATGACACAGGCTGATAAGCGTATTATAAGCTATATGTGATGCTAAGAAGCATTTGACTTTTGTTAGACACTCTAACTGCAAGGCTACATCAGGAAAGAGAGGGCAATACTGGGTGCTTGTCACTGCATTTAAGACATCTGATATAGATAATGCTATAACTTTGGCTCATGTGTTAAATTCATTTCTATGGTGAAATAGTAATATGAAGGTAAACAATCTGATTATGATGTTTAGTGGTAGAGCTTTGGGGGGTGTTGAATTTTATGTATGGCCAGTTGTTCTTTGGTGTCTCAATATTCAATGTCTGTGAGTTTATATATAAGTGAGTATACATATTTAGCATTCCTTAACTGTTGCTATGTGATATGATATACCACCTCATGACAATAAGGAGACTATCATCAAATGTGGTGGCTTGATCTTCTACCTTCAAACTTTAAATCAAACTGAACTTTTTTTTATAACCCTACCCAACCTCAGGAATTATGTTATAGTAAAAAAAAAAAAAAAAGGAATAAGATAGATAAGGACCATTGTGTTTCTATAAGCAAGTCTTGACACAAATGCACATGTAGAAGCTCAGGAGCAAGTAGACAAGGTAAGACTAGGAATTAAAGAGCAGTGTAAACTACATTTAGTTTTCAAGGCTAACCTAAGATACATGTGACTGTCATTTTTTAAACTTTTTTTTAATTTATTCTTTGTGTCTTTCACATCATGTATCTCAATCCCATTCATTTCTCCATCCCTTCATATCTGCCCTCTGCCCTTGCAACCTCCTCCCAAAATAAAATAAAATAAAATAAAATAAAATAAAATAAAATAAAATTTAAGAGAAAACAAGAAGAAAAAGAAAAGGAAATATCAATCTAGTCATGGGAGCTGTAGTGTGACCCAGTACACCCTTTCATCCATATATCTTTACCTGCAAATGTTCATTGCAAAAAGTCATTGGTCTGGTTCCAGGCATCTGGTTTCTGCTATACTATCAATGCTAGCCTCTCACTGGTAATCATCTTGAGTATCCCACTGTTGCCCTGTGTCATGGAGATGGTGTAGGTTTGGTTCTGTAGGACTGGACCCTGAACGAGTGAATGGAAATTTAGAGTGCACAATCATTGATGGGGACACTTACATTGTTTCCAAATATATACTATAAGATATGTGCTTTGTGAGTTAGTAAATTATTTTGACTTTGGAGTTAGTATATCTTGGTAATGTTTCAACATTTTAAAACTTTGTTCACTTTGAGACAGGTTTACTTATACATAATTTAACTCATTTTTTTTTCCACAGAGAATTTTCAAATCTTTTGAGATATGTGCAAAGTTCCTTAAGTGTTTCCAGCCAAGGTGTATTTCATTAACATAATTCTAATTATATCTCCTGTGTACTTCTACAGGCAGTTCATTATCCTAGTCCAATATGTTATCGGTTATCATGCTATTTCTATTAAATTTGGTGTTTATGTTTCTATATGATGTTTTAAAAATTAAAGTCATATGTAAATAGAATAACATTTTCTATTTTAGGTCTTTAAAATTTATTAACATTTATTTATTTATATGTGTGCTCACACATGTCAGGGCATGCATATTGAGGTCAAAGGACAACTTCCATTGATTAGTTAGTTCTGTATTCCCGCTACCTGGGACCCATTGGTTGAACTCAGGTCCTCAGGCATGACAGCAAGAACTGGTACCCATTGAACCATCTTGATAACTCTGTTTAGCAATTTAAAGGCATACTTGGTCAATTGTGGTTTACATTCTCATGTGTGATGAATGTGACCAAAACGTCAGGCTGATTGTAGGCTACTTTGACTTTGGAAGAGGATTTCCACTCATGACAATTGTTTTCACAGGCAAAGAAGATTTTCAAAAAGGCATCACACTCAATTGATATATCTATAACAAATTACATCATATAGGGTCATTTATAAACAGGAAAAGAACTTAATTTGGAAAGATGAGAAAGTTTAAAATGAAGGTATAAGTAGATTCAATGTCTGATGAATCATCCTTCTCTGGTAATGATTCCCTTTCTTGTGTCTTCACATTATAGAAAGGACAATATGATAACTTCAATTGCTTTTCAAGTGTATTTCTCACTTTTCCGAAGGTCTTATAATAATTCCATCATGATAGGATTAGGCTTCTTTTAATTAGTTAATTAGAGGCAGGATCTCATTATGTAGCCTTGGCTGGCCTGAAATTCACTGTGAAGACAAGGCTGGCCTGAAACTCAAAGAGATCCACCCGACTTTGCTTCTATACTGTTGGTGTTAAAGTTCAGTACCAGAACATCCAGCCAGCACAAGTTTTAAATCAGGAATTGCAGAAAGACATATTTAGATAAAAGTAAGAGTGTAGGGATCTAAGCTGTGCCACAGCAAAGACTACAAAGGAGGATGTGGAATAAAGCCCAAGTGGCTTCAAGAGATGGCTTCAACTCACAGAGACCAACTGCTAAACTAATTGGAGGGATTTTTTTTCTTATGTACATATTGGTTTTCTCCCTCATTTCTGATGCAATGTATGTTGGAACATCAAAGATATGAATGCTTCCAGAGTTTAACAGATGTTAATAGTTTCAGAATATACACTTCTAAAGGTCAGCTGAAATACACTGTAGAGAAAATTCTAAAAGCAAGAACCATAGGCACAGGGAAGAGATATCAGGAACCTGAACACAAATGCTTTTTTAGTTGCAAGCCACCTGGATTCTGCTTGGAATAGTGTGCACTCATGAAGTTTCAGTTACATACGACCAACATTCGTGTAGTCAAGGAATTTTCTATCACTATGCATGTGCTTCACTCTCTCAGAGAATTACTATGCAGGACTCTAAAGGTTCTTTCGTCTTGTGTTGGCTTCTTCCAGCCCTGAAATTCCACCTCCCTGTGCAAAGTCCAAAGAACTCTTGACCAGTTATCTGCAAATGTCAGTTATGTGGCTCAGCATGACTTGTCCTGGAAAGCTGAATACTTTATCCTAAGGAATGCCTGTGCTGAAAGGGATGCAAAACTTCCTTAAAATAGAGGGAGAAAATGTTAAGATTGCATATTTACAGCCAGTTCACTACTGTTATGGTTGAAATAGGCTCAAAAATAAATGTAAATTACAGGATTACATAATGGTGGGATTGACATGGGGGTAGTGATAGAAATATGCCATATAAGTTAATTTCATAACAGCAATTCCTAGTAAGAGAATTTGACACATCACTGAATATAAATTCAGAACAACGTGTATCTACACAATCCCAAAGTAAGATTTTCTTATTCTTTCATCCCCTTAAGTTTGGTAATTTTATTATAAATCCTAAGACACTATTACAAGTAATTCTCTGGAAGCATACCTACCTACATCTGTGATAATTGGTTTGGGCTGTGATTTGTCAGATGTAAAGGATATAAGGATATAAGACTAGTACAATTACCCTCTTTGGAGTCCTCTTCATCTTTGGATATATTCAAATTTAGAAGCATGAGACACTGACATAGAAGTAAAACACATTTGATTTGCCAAAAAGACATTCATATTTATGAAAGATCTGCTCATATGCAAGGATACTGCAAAGCACAAATTTTATCTGGACCTTGAGAATTGGAGATATGAAACCACACAAAAAGTGAAGGCTGGGAAAGAAGATGCTTTGTATATTTTCATGCATTTGAAACTCTAGCTCCCATATGAAAGGAAGATAAATCTTGGATTTTACTTGTTTGAGGAATTAACTTTAAAAATAATTTCACATTTGGATTTAATTTCGCTGAATTGTATGATATTAAGAATGTATGCACATATAAAGCATACCTATTCTCTGGATTTCTATCATTAAATTACTTTTATGAATTAAGGTTTAGAAAACCATAGTGTTTGCATCACTTCATAACCTTTGTTTGAAATTTATGAAAAATTTGGCAAGATATTAAAAAACAGCCAGCTAACTTTTAGTCTTGCTAAAATGATGAATTATTACTCGATCAGATCAACATATTTTACTTACATATTTTAGAAATTCAGAGTATCAAAATATTCAGTATCTCCCACCCTGTCTCAGGAGAATTTGGAGAAATGAAATGATTAGTGCAGGGTAATATTTATTACTGATACAAGGCCAGAATGCCTTCCTACTGAGTCTGTCTACCTCTAAATAAGATTAAACATAGGCTTGCTCAACATTGGAATAATTCAGTAGTTCAGCAATATAAATACAAGACAGCAGGATTATCTTTTCTCTACCCCTGACTTCCCTGAGGAAAGATACAATTTAATAAACACAATAGTCTTCTCTCAAGTTCTATGCTAAAATAAGACAGAGGAGTAATACTGATTGACATATTAAAATATAACCAGGTACACTCATTTAACATCTCAGATTCCCTGGAATGTGTGAATAAAAACCAACCAGGTTATTTTTTTATTTCAGAGGAAATACATTCTCATTGTTCTCCCATTGAAACATTTCATCAGGTGCTTGACTATGAATTGAATGTCTCTGAAAACACAATGCTACAAACACATCCATATGAAATTATATAATAAGTGTAATTTGTATAACATACACTTTGGTTGTTGTGCCATTTTTCTATTTCCACTAGAGGGGAGAGACAGACAATTTATTGAAATTCTTAGAGATCCAAACTATGATTGGTCTGCTCCAATGTGTTACATACATTTTGTTTCCGTCTTCATAGAAACACTCATGTAAAGCAGATAAATATAACAAGTATTAGAAAAATATATTTTAAGATGTTACATAAACAAATTAATATTAAGCATGTGGTAGATTATTATTATTATTATTATTATTATTTGCAGTACTGGCAATGGAACTCACATCCCTGTGCATGTTAGGCATGTGCTCAATCACTAACGTCCATTTTCAGCCTCAAGACAAATAATTTGAAACTTAATTACTAAAGTTAGTTTGTGATGAGATAGTAAACAAAATCATTTTTTTCTTTTTCCATTTTACTAAATGTTATAAGCAAGAAGCAAGGAAAAATTATTAGCACACACTTTGAAATGAAGAAGTAATGTTCATGCCTGACTTTAATACGGCCCCAGAAAGGGCTACTGATGAAAAGCTTGCATGAAGGGAAGGAAAGTCGTTACAGAGATGAATAGGATACTTGAGGACAAACAATGAAGAACGTATAATTGGAAAGACTATAAAATGTCAGCATAATGAATCTCTCTGACATTAGATGTTCTGTGAGCATTTTTTTTTTTTTTACTAATGTTGTGAGTTTTTAATTCCAGGAAAAGCCAACAACGATGAGCAAGTGAAGTGTCACAATGGGGAATAACAACAATGAGGAATAAACAGATGAGTAATAGAAAGAACGGCTTAAGAGTCAAACAAATAAACCAATTAAATCTATTGAATAACTTCTAAACTCATCAATGTTGATAAGCTCTTTAGGCAGCGCATAAAACCACTCTGGGAGACTCAGACAGTAAATTTATGTGTGTCTTATTCAAAACTTAATACATATATAAGGGAATTTTCAAAGCATAAAAGGAATGCAAAGAAAAAGTTTTTCTATCGAAGAGATTAAGATTAGAGGAAAGCAAATAAGTGAATGAAAACTGACAATAATTCGAGCCATGTGTTGTATCCAATAAGAGAGGAAAAAAGAATGCAAGAATATGAAAAGTGAATTTCTTTAATTTTATTTAGTTTCATTTATGTATATATGTCTTCGCCTGCACATATCTGTGTATACTGTGTGACTGCCTGGTGCCTGAAGAGGGCTACCGATCTCTTCGAAGTGGAGTTGCAGATGGCTGTGTGCTATGTGGGTGTTAGGAATTGAACCCAGGTCCTGGGTTTGCTTTTAATCACTGAGCAAATTCTCTAGCTCCACAGAATGAAATATATAACAAACAGGCATCTAAAAACAATAATAAAATAAGATAAAACAAAAAAGTGAAATAAGACAACATAATCAAAGAAACTGAAAAGCAAGAGCCACAGAAAAAGCACAAGAAATACATAGATGCAGAGGCCCACGTTCACACACGGAGAGGAATCTCTCAAATACACAGAAGTGAAAATCATAACACAAGGGGATGAGAAATCGACCAAGTTTTTAAAAGGAAGTTTCATTTCATTTGCTACAGAAAATGTTAGGCTGATTTTTTTTTTTTTTTTTTTTTTTTTTTTAGGCGTAGCAATTTGCAAAAAGCACTTGTAAACCTTTATGACAACTGCTTTTCTCTTATTTGAGCTCCATCTGTCTTAGTAAGCAATGTATAGCTGAGTGCTTAAAAGTAGTTTGATATATGGCTGTTCTTACTCACTAGTGGAATTCAGATTTATTCATTTGGTTTCTTGAGCAATTATATTCCAAATGGAGTGTCTCCTTTTTACTTTGCTTCTTTTATTATGGTTTAAATTCATATTTTTCTTCTTATATTAAAAACAAGTTTTTCATGGTTTATTCTGATCACTGTTTTCCCTCCTTCTCATCCTCCCAGAACCTCCCCACCTTCCTACCCATCCAGTTCCTCTCTCTCTCTCTCTCTCTCTCTCTCTCTCTCTCTCTCTCTCTCTCTCT
>CABHPP010149182.1:0-15386 GCA_902168425.1 Peromyscus attwateri | reverse complement strand
TGTGTATATGTGTGTGTGTGTGTGTGTGTGTGTGTGTGTGTGTGTGTGTGAGAGAGAGAGAGAGAGAGAGAGAGAGAGAGAGAGAGAGAGAGAGAGAGAGAGAGATCCATTAGTATGGAGGTGCATGTTCACATATGTGTAAATGCATGTGGAAGTCAGAGGACATCACGGGTTGTTCCTTAGATACTGTTGTATATGTTCTAGGGTGGAAGGGTCTGTCCCTGTACTGCAGCTTGCATAGCAGCCTTGTTTTTTTTTTTTTGTTTTTGTTTTGTTTTGTTTTGTTTTTTTTTGAGACAAGGTTTCTCTGTTTAGTTTTGGTAACTGTCCTGGATCTCGCTCTGTAGATCAGGCTGGCCTCGAACTCACAGATATCTGCCTGACTCTGCTTCTCCAGTGCTGGGATTAAAGGAATGCGATTTTAGGATGGCTTGCCAATGCACCCCAAGGATCTGCATGTCTCCACTTTCCCAGCTCTGAGATTTCAAATTATAAGCCACTATATCCAACATATTCTCAGTATCATCTACAACCAATTGATATGTATTAAGTTCCCCTATTCACTTCAGATTAAATTTTTTGTGCTAAAGACTAGACACAAACATTAGTAGCTTTATTTTAAACCAGAATTTCATGAAGAAAAATGTCCCTGTTGGTCTGAAAATAGAAATATAATAACTAAAATGCATCTAGTCTCTAGGAGGCTTGCAGTTATATAAAATCCTTTTGATGGTGTTCTAAGGGACTTTCAAGCTTTGTTTCTTCATCTTTACAATTTTCCAGAATTATGTGGTTGACAGCTGACACATGACATTAAAGTATCTTTCACTGCTCTTTCAGAAAATTGCCCTACTGGTGGTCATTTAACATAGCATCAGTTTGTCTCTAGCATGGTGAGCATTGGAATGGAAATTTTAAGTATTCTTTATTTTAAAACTGCATCAATTTATTGATCATTTGGGATGTAACAGTGGTTATCTGTGTAAAGGAATTTTCTCTGTCAATCATTTTAAATTCAATGCTTGTTAGCCGGGCGGTGGTGGCGCACGCCTTTAATCCCAGCACTCGGGAGGCAGAGCCAGGCGGATCTCTGTGAGTTCGAGGCCAGCCTGGGCTACCAAGTGAGCTCCAGGAAAGGCGCAAAGCTACACAGAGAAACCCTGTCTCGAAAAACCAAAAAAAAAAAAAAAAAAAAAATCAAGGCTTGTGACTGATAATTTTAATTGACCTTATTCGGTCTCTCTAGATATTATTTTTCCAATTGGAAGCTCAGTTGAGTGTATGTTTGGATAAGAACACTTATTTGTCATAATTATATGCAAAAGTATTTCCTTTGTTATTTACATAGCTTCTAGTCTTCAAATGCCTGCTTTTCCATTAAGAAGGAATGCATAATTTGTTATGATGTTTTGATAGGTTTCTCATTAGATTAAGACGCCTCTAAGTTTCTAACATCTTCCAAGTTCTACTGCTATTCCAAAATTCTTTCTATGTGCATATTTATTTTTTGTGTTTTCTGCCAGGAAAGTAATTCTGATGAGAGTAATCAACTCTGCTATCTGACCTGCCAAGTAGAAGAAAATTATATAAAGAAATGCTTCAGTTATTAGTAACATAATATTTCATGAGCATCCAAGTTTATTTTAAGTTATTATCCATTAACAAATAATATTAGTTTAACTTCCTCAAAGGGACACTGCTAAATCTGGGTGAGGGACAGACAGTCTCTTGAGAGAAATATGATCATTATGACTTTGTTCTTCTTCTGTAAGACAAAGTGTGAAACAACACAGAATATTGTTGTGGTGAATAATAATTAAAAGGAAAAAGGCAAGAAAATAACAAAATTAGATGAGGGAAACAGATTGCTTAGTCCAAAACTATAGGAATGTCTTTATGAATTGTGACATTAAATAGGAATCTAGAAATTGTCTAGCCAAAGCATTAAGCATTATGGAAGCACTAACTATTTCCTTAAGACAAACGGGATGTAGGGAAAAGGATCAAGCATGAGCTCATAATGACTAATACTTCTGGAATGGTTTCCATGAACTTGAGTTTAAACCCAATAATTCAGCAGGTCATACATTCACAAACAGATGGAATGAAGTCGCATTTTTCTACAGTTAAAGACACCTATGTAATGAAATTGTTAAAGAGTCTTCTGAAGGTTACAGAGACCCTAATAATGTTTTTGTTCCAAGAATATAAAAAATTTTACTGAGAACTTAGTCAATTCACAAATGAATGTCATCATTTTGAAAAAAAAAATATAGAACATAGTGCCCGAAGCATGAATTCATCTTGGAAATCGTTTCAAATACCATTTTGTGAAAATTATACATACACAAACACACATACACACATAGGATATATATGCACATATATTTTTGTTATGTATATTTAGACAAATAGTAACTTATTTCTACTTTATTTTATTTTAATAAGAAAATTCTATTTATTTTACATACCAACCACAGATCCCCCTCTCCTCCCTCCTCCTGCCCCCCAGACTTTCCCCCCCCCACTCCCCATTCCCATGTCCTCCAAGGCAAGGTCTCCCATGGACAGTCAGCAGAGCTTGGTACATTCAGTTGAGGCAAGTCCAAGCTCCTCCCCCCTGCACCAAGGCTGTGCAAGGTGTCCCACCATGGGCACTGGGCTCCAAAAAGCCCACTCATGCACCAGGCACAGATCCCAATCCAACCGCCTGGGGGCCCCATAACCAGTTCAAGCTAAACAGCTGTGCCACCTATCCAGAGGACCTAGTCCAGTACCACGGGGGCTCCACAGCTATTGGTCCACAGTTCATGAGTTTCCACTAGTTTGGCTGGCCATCTCTGTATGTTTTCCCATCATGATCTTGATGTCCCTTGCTCATAGAATCCCTCCTCTCTCTCATCAGTTGGATTCCTGGAGCTTGGCCTGGCTCCCGGCCATGGATCTCTGCATCTGCTTCCATAAGTTACTGGATGAAGGCTCCATGATGACAGTTAGGTTATTCACTAATCTAATTACTGGAGTAGGCCAGTTCAAGCACCCTCTCAACTATTGCTAGTAGTCTAAGGTGAGGTCATCCTTGTGGATTCTTGGGAACTTCTCTAGCACCCTGGTTTCTCCCTATTCCCATGATGTCTTCGTTTATCATGTTATCTCTTTCCTTGCTCTCCCACTCTGTCCCTGTTCCAACTCAAACCTCCCATTCCCTTATATTCTCATCCCCCATCCCCTTGCCCTCCATTACCCTCACCCTCACCCCCCAGTTTGCTCATGTAGATCTCATCTATTTCTCCTTCACTGGATGATCTGTGCCTCCCTTTTAGGGTCCTCCTTGTTGGCTAGCTTCTCTGGAACTGTGGGTTACAGTCTGGCTATCCTTTGTTTTACATCTACTGTCCACTTATGAGTGAGTACATATTATCTTTGTCCTTCTGAGTCTGGGTTACCTCACTCAGGATGATATTTTCTAGTTCCATCCATTTGCCAGCAAATTTCATGATATCATTGTATCATTGTTTTTTACTGCTGAGTAGTACTCCATTGTATATATGTGCTACATTTTCCTTTATCCACTGTTCAGTTGAGGGGCATCTAGGTTGTTTCCATGTTCTGGCTATTAGGAATAATGCTGCTATGAACACAGTTGAGCGTGTTTCCTTGTGGTATGATTGAGCATTCCTTGGGTATATATGCCCAAGATTGGTATAGATGGGTCTTGAGGTAGACTGATTCCCAGTTTTCTGAGAAACCACCATACTGATTTCCAAAGTGGCTGTACAATTTTGCACTCCCACCATCAGTGGAGGAGTGTTCCACTTGCCCCACATCCTCTCCAACATAAGCTGTCATCAGTGTTTTTTATCCTAGCTATTCTGACAGGTGTAAGTTGGTATCTCAGGGTCATTTTGATTTGTATTTCCTTGATAACTAAGGATGTTGAGCAATTCCTTAAATGTCTTTCAGCCATTTGAGATTCTTCTAATGAGAATTCTCTGTTTAGCTCTGTAGCCCATTTTTTAATTGGATCGTTCAATATTTTGATGTCTAGTTTCTTGAGTTCTTTATATATTTTGGAGATCAGCCCTCTGTCAGATGTAGAGTTGGTGAAGATCTTTTCCCATTCTGTTGGCTGTCGTTTTGTCTTATTGACAGTGTCCTTTGCCCTACAAAAGCTTCTCAGTTTCAGGAGGTCCCATTTATTTATTGTTGCTTTCAGTGTCTGTGCTACTGATGTTATATTTAGGAAGTGGTCTCCTGTGCCAGTGTGTTCAATACTACTTCCTACTTTCTGTTCTATCAAGTTCAGTGTAAAAGGAATTATGTTGAGACCTTTGATCCACTTGGACTTGAGTTTTATGCATGGTTATAGATATGGATCTATTTGTAATCTTCTATATGTTGATGTCCAGTTATGCCAGCACCATTTGTTGAAGATGCTTTCTTTTTTCCATGGTACAGTTTTGGCTTCTTTGTCAAAAATCAGGTGTTCATAGGTGAGTGGGTTAATGTCAGGGTCTTCAATTTGATTCCATTGGTCCACATGTCAGTTTTTATGCCAATGCCAAGCAATTTTTATTACTAGAGGTCTACAGTAGAGCTTGATATCAAGGATGGTGAAACATCCAGAGGTTTCTTTATTGTACAGGATTCTTTTAGCTATCTTTGTGGGGTTTTTTTTGTTTGTTTGTTTTTCCATATGAAATTGAGTATTATTCTCTCCAAGTCTGTGATGAATTGTGTTGGGATTTTTATGGGGATTGCATTGAATCTGTAGATTGCTTTTGGTAAGATTGTCATTTTTACTATGTTAATCCTACCTGTCCATGAGCATGGGGGATCTTTCCATTTTCTGATATCATCTTCGATTTCTTTCTTCAGAGACTTAAAGTTCTTGTCCTACAGGTCTTTCACTTACTTAGTCAGAGTTACCTCAAGGTATGTTATATTATTTGTGGCTATTGTAAAAGGTGAGGTAACTATGATTTCTTACTCAGCCTGTTTATCATTTGTATGTAGGAGGGCTACTGATTATTTGAGTTAATCTTGTATCCTGCTAAATTACTGAAGGAGTTTATCAGCTGTAGGAGTGCCCTGATAGAACTTTTTGGTCACTTATGTATACTACCACATCGTCTGCAAATAGTGAAAGTTTGATTTCTTTCTTTCCAATTTCTGTCCCCTTGATCTCCTTTTGTTGTTGTATTGCTCTAGCTAGAACTTCAAGTACTATATTGGATAAATATGGGGAGAATGGACAGCCTTGTCTTGTTCCTGATTTTAGTGGAATCGCTTTGAGTTTCTCTCAATTTAACTTGATGTTGACTGTTGGCTTGCTGTAAATTGCCTTTATCATGTTTAGGTATGTTCCTTTTATTCCTGATCCCTCCAGGACCTTTATCATGAAGGGGTGTTGGGTTTTATCCAAGGCTTTTTCAGCATCTAATAAGATGATCTTTTTTTTTCTTCTGGTTTGTTTATATGATGTATTTCATTGACAGATTTTCATAAGTTGAACCATCCTTGTATCCCTGGGATGTGTTCTTGGATTCAGTTTGCCAATATTTTATTGAGTTTTTTTTTGTTTTTTTACATCAATGTTCATGAGGAAGACTGGTATGTAATTCTGTTTTGTTGTTGCATCTTTATGTGGTTTGGTTATCAGGGTGACTGTAGCCTCATAAAAAGAGTTTGTTAATGTTCCTTGTGTTTATATTGTGTGGAACAATTTGAAGATTATTGGTATTAATTCCTCTTTAAAAATCTGATAGAATTCTGTGCTGAAACCATATGGTTCTGGGCTTTTTTTGGTTGGAAGACTTTTAATGACTGATTCTATTTCCTTAGTGGTTATTGGTCTATTTAAATAGTTTATCTGGTCTTGATTTAACTTTGGTATGTGTACCTATCCAGAAAATTGTTCATTTCTTCCAGATTTTCCAATTTTGTAGAGTATGGGTTTTTGAAGTATGACCTGATGATTGTCTGGATTTCCTCACTGTTTTTGTGTCTCCGTTTTCATTTCTGATTTTGTTAGTTTGGATGCTCTCTCTCTCTGTCTCTCTCTCTCTGCTTTTTGGTTAGTTTGAATAAAGGTATGTCTATCTTGTTGATTTTCTCAAAGAACCAACTCTTTGTTTCATTGGTTCTTTGCATTCTTCTTTTTGTTTCTATTTTATTGATTTCAGCCCTCAATTTGATTATTTCCTGGCATCTATTCCTTTTGGGTGAGTTTGCTTCTTTTTGTTCTAGAGCTTTTGGGTGTACAGTTAAATTGCTAGTGTGAGATTTCTCGGGTCTTTTCAAGAATTCGTACCACTAACATTCTTTATGTGGACATTTAGTGCTATGAATTTTCCTCTTAACACTGTTTTCATAGTGTCCTATAAGTTTGGGTATGTTGTATATTCATTTTCATTGTATTCTAGGAAATCTTTAATTTATTTCTTTATTTCTTCCTTGACCCATTGGTGATTCAGCTGAGCATTATTCAGTTTCCATGAGATTATAGGCTTTCTGTAATATTTGTTGTTTTTGAAATCTAACTTTAAGCCATGGTGGTCTGATAAAATACAGGAGGCTATTCCATTTTTTTATATTTGTTGAGATTTGTTTTGTGACCAAACAAGTGATCGATTTTAGAGAAGGTTCCTTTGGATGCTGAGAAGAAGGTATATTCTTTTGTTCTGTAGATATCTATTAAGTTCATTTGAATCATTCTATGTATTATTTCCCTTATTTCTCTGTTAAGTTTCTGTCTGGCAGACCTGTCATTGGTGTGGGGTGTTGAATTCTCCCACTACTAGTGTGTGGGGTTTTATGTGTGGTTTGAGCTTTAGTAATGTTTCTTTTACAAATGTAGATGCTCTTATATTTGGGGCATAAATATTCAGAATTGAGATTTCACCTTGGTGGATTTTCCCTGTGATAAATATGTAATGTCCTTCCCAATCTCTTTCAATTGATTTTAGTTTGAAGTCTATTTTATTAGATATTAGGA
Organism: Peromyscus attwateri; assembly: GCA_902168425.1. Lineage (NCBI taxonomy): Eukaryota > Metazoa > Chordata > Mammalia > Rodentia > Cricetidae > Peromyscus > Peromyscus attwateri. The sequence goes on along the minus strand of CABHPP010149182.1, from coordinate 8,389 downwards.
TAGCTACACCAGTTTGCATCTTAAGTCCATTTGATTGGAAAGACTTTTCCCAGCCTTTTACTCTGAGATAGTGTCTGCCTTTGAAGTTGGGGTGTGTTTTTTGTATGCAGCAGAAGGATGGATCCTGAATTCATATCCATTCGGTTAGCCTGTGTCTTTTTATAGGTGATTTGAGACCATTGATATTAATGGATATTAATGACCAATGATTGTTAATTCCTGTTATTTTTTGTTGGTAGTGTTGTGTTTTTCCCTTCTTTGGTATTTGTTGGTGTGGGATTATCTATTGCCTGCATTTTCATGGGTGCTTCTAACTTCCTTAGGTTGGATTTTTTTTCTTCTAGTGCTTTCTGTAGGGCCAGACTTGTGGATAGGTATTGTTTAAATCTGGTTTTATCATGGAATATTTTGTTTACTCTGTCTATGGAGATTAAGAGTTTTGCTCAGTATAATAGTCTGGGTTGGCATCCATGGTCTCTTAGTGTCTGCTTTACATCTATGCAGGACCTTCTGGCTTTCATAGTCTCTATTGAGAAATCAGGTGTTATTCTGTTGGGTCTGCCTTTATACATTAATTGGCCTTTTTCCTTTGCAGCTCTTAATATTTGTTCTTTATTCCGTATGTTTATTGGTTTGATTATTATGTGGCAAGGGGGCTTTTTTTTTTATCCAGTCTATTTGGTGTTCTGTAAGCTTCTTATATTTTCATCAGAATTTCCTTCTTTAGGTTGGGAAAGTTTTCTAGGATTTTGTTGAATATATTCTCTGTGCCTTTGAGCTGGTATTCTTTTCCTTCTTCTATCCCTATCATTCTTAGGTTTGGTCTTTTCATGGTGTCCCAAATTTCCTGGATGTTTTGAGTTATGACTTTGTTGGCTTTAGTATTTTCTTTGACTGACAAATCTATTTCCTCTATTGTATCTTCAATGCCAGAGATTTTCTCCTCCATCTCCTGCATTCTGTTGATTATGCTTGTATCTGTAGTTCCTGTTTGTCTACTCAGATTTTCCATTTCCAGTATTCCCTCAGTTTGTATCTTCTTTTTGTCTCTATTTCAGTTTTCAAATCTTGAACTGTTTCCTTCACCTGTTTAATTGCTTTTTCTTGGCTTCTTCCTTTAAGGGATTTATTGATTTCTTCCAATTTTTTGTTTGTCTTTTTCTCGATTTTTTTAAAGAGAATTTTTCATTTCCTCTTTAAAGGTCTCTATTATCTTCTTAAATTCATTTTTAAGGTCAATTTCTTCTGCTTCTTCTGTGTTGGGATGTTCAGGTCTTGCTGATATAGAACCAAATGTTCTCATGGTGCCATATTGGTCTTTATGTTGTTGACTGTATTTTTGCACTGGCATCTATCCATCTGTTCCTCCACTCAGTGCAAGGTGCACGTGGTGTCTGTATCTGAGAAAGCCTCTCTTGGTATTATTGATACTCTTGGTCCAATGGAAACTCTTGGTGTAATTAAGGCTCTTAGTGCAATTGGTGCTGGCAGACTCTCTCTGAATCTTTTGATCAAAAGATAGCGTCCAGGCCGGGCGTTGGTGGCTCACGCCTTTAATCCCAGCACTCGGGAGGCAGAGTCAGGTGGATCTCTGTGAGTTCGAGGCCAGCCTGGGCTACCAAGTGAGCTCCAGGAAAGGCGCAAAGCTACACAGAAAAACCCTGTCTCGAAAAACCACAAAAAAAAAAAAAAAAAAAAAAAAAGACAGCGTCCAAACAAGCCTTCTCCTTCACCTTCTGGGGAAGTGTGGTGGTTGGAGATCTGTTGATTGTTTTTTGTGCTTTAAGGAGATAGACCTCATTGTTCAGGTTCACAGATCATCAGGTATTTGAACTTCTCTATCTCATCAACTCCTTAGCTGATTCTGTTTCTACAAATACTCAGACTGAAATCCTCTGAGTCCTCACCTGGCATGGATCTCAGCTGAACTGCTTAAAAGCCTATTTCTACATTTTATCCTGATGCAGAACAAGTAAATTGAATCATATTAATCATTAACATTGATTACAAAGTAGATAATTTTCTGGATTTATCAGATCTCAGTCATGCAGTCAATTTAATTTTTCCTATATGAATTGAAGAAGCTATAAAATAGAAGAGAGCCTCAATGAACTTGGAAGCATGACACTATAGAGTCTATTTTCCTCTATAGATGAAGGCAAAAAGATATTGACTACCTTGGTTTGAAGGCCAGAGAAGCAAAGAAATGGTGAACTTTTGAAGAGATTGCTCTACAGTCCAGAACACTTGCTGCTCTTGCAAAGGATCCAAGCTCAGTTCTTAGGGACACCATAATTCACAACAATCTATACCTTCAATCCCATGAAATACAATGCTCTCTTCTGGCTTCTGAGGGCACCAGGCATGCATATGGTATACATACACATACTTGCAGGCATAGCCTAAAACACAGAAATAAATATTTTTAAGAAAAAAAAAGAGTTGTTTGCTGCAGTAAATCAAGTTGATCCATGAACAACCAATGAAGGGTGGGATTTGAATCAAAATCTGCAAGAAAGAGAGAGAGAGAAATCCACCTTTGTAGAAAAGAATGAAGACTCAAACTATATAGGCATTATTATCTTTGTCCAAATTATTTCAGTACTATTAGTGTAGCAAGGGCCTGTAACGTTAATATAGGACTTTAGAAAACTATATCATCTACTATTTTAAGCCATATGTCTATGTTTATCTTCTGCTTCTTGTTTTAAGGAATATGTGGGGTATTTTTGTAGAATTAGTAAAATAAACTTTTATTTTAACAGGTTCTGTCCTGATTTTTTTTTTCATTTGTAACTGGGGATTTTAGCCAGTGAAGTGTTAGATATAGTACCAAATCTTTAGAGCACATGCAATACAGTCAAGAATTCATAGAAATATTCAGAACACACAAATTTCTTATAACTAGAAATACCCTTTGGAATGTAGAAGAGACCCTTTGTGTGAAGTCAACATTACAAATTAATTGACCATTTTTTTTTTTCCTTTATTAAAGTTTCTGGAGTAAAATCACAGAGAATAACTTCTTCAGTTAAAGGGTCCAAGAGTTAAGGACAATATCTTCTTTATGGGAAAACTGAGATTAGAGTGGGAGTGTATCTTGATGAAGCTGATTATAAATGGCCAGTGTTAGAGCTGAATGAAGTAGACAGAGGGACCATACTTGACCTAGAAATCTGGGCATAAGTTAAGCAGTTTTAAACATTGTTACATGTCAGTCAGCCCTGGAAAGCAATGTTGGGAATGCTAAATTTACATTGAATGTTTTAAAGCTCTCTCTTTTTTTTAAATATGTATAAACCATCCTGGAGTTTTCTGTTGTTGTTTTATTTTTGTTTGTTTGTTTGTTTGTTTTTTCTATGAACAGATGTAGGGAGGCCTGGACAACAGGGGAAATGGAATATTTGCAGACCTATTCCTTTCCTAGCAACTACTTGGAATTCCATATGGCAGCTGGGCTGTTCTAGGCATTATATGATCTTCTTAAGAGTATGATAGCTTGCTGGGTGGTGGTGGTGGTGGCGGCGGCGGCGGCGGCGGCGGCGGCGGCGGCGGCAGCAGCAGCAGCAGCAGCAGCAGCAGCAGCAGCAGCAGCAGCGGCGCACGCCTTTAATCCCAGCACTCGGGAGGCAGAGGCAGGCGGATCTCTGTGAGTTCAAGGCCAGCCTGGGCTACCAAGTGAGTTCCAGGAAAGGTGCAAAACTACACAGAGAAACCCTGTCTCGAAAAACCCAAAAAAAAAAAAAAAAAAAAAGAGTATGATAGCTACAAGGAGCACTGAAACTGAAGCCCAAACTCCTGCTGCCTGGAGTCTTGCTCAAGTGAGAACCACTCTAGTGTAGCTGAAGTTGTCCTGTGTCCCACCTGGCCTGTGTTCAGGACAAATCTCTGTCACCCACCAGTCCTGCAGCTGCTTAGACCCCAGTAAACACACAGAGGCTTATATTAATTAAAACTTCTTGGCCATTAGCTCAGGCTTTCCATTGACTAGCTCCTACAATTAAACTCAGCCCATTTCTGTTAATCTATATGTCACCACATGTTCCGTGGCTTTACCTGTGTGCCATTATATGCTGTTCCATGGATGGCAGGCTGGCGTCTCCTGACTTTGCCTTCCCAGAATTCTCCTTGTCTACTTATCCCACCTATACTTTCTGCCTGGAAACTGGCCAATCAGTTATAATTATAATTATATTAAATTTTATTTACAAACCAATCAGGGCATTCACAGCATATGGAGCATCCCACAGCACTCTAGAAAACTTCCACCTACCTTAGCATCACGTCATACAAGAAAAGCCTCAATAAAAGCCTAGGCAATGCTGCACCTATTATCACTCAACATGGGAGTCACAGCATCTCCTGGGTAAATCAAGAAATTGTTGTTGATGTGAGGAACTGGAATTTGCCCTGTGACTGGTAAAATTAACTTTTATTTATATGGCATACTGATGCCAGACTTTCTTTGTGGCTACACATCTAAGCTATTCAACCCAATCTCAATTTTACTGGAAACACTCTCTCCTGGGCTTCCCCAACATGTTGCTGTATTAGATGGATACGATAAAGAACTTCTGAATGGACTGTTCTTGTCTACTTACGATTTTTTCTTTCTACAAGCAGTGGGGTATAAGAAGACTATGCTGAGTGACAATGGTTTATAAATAGAAGTGGCAGTTGTGGTGACAATGGAGGACAGTAGGCTTATAGAGAAAGCAGAGACCCAGGGCTACAGCAGGCAGAAAGCGATAGGTGATAAACTGCAAACTATAGAGCTGCTGAAAGAGTTCCTTGGAGGTGCTAAGCATGAAAGTCCAAAGGTCCTGAAGCCTGATGTGCGAGAGCTTTACCTCTAGGTGACACTGACTACTGGAAACAGCTAGTGCTGCTAGCTACTAAGCCCAGGATTCCATTAGCCCTTGAGGGCCAGAGCACTAGGTACCAGAGCTAGGCAGTGATCTTCTAATATAAGCCCCTGGTTCTATACCCTCATGCTTCTAAAATTGGAGGCTGTAAGTGCTTAGTCCTCCCTGGTGGAAGCTATGAGCCTTTGAGTTTATAAACACCCTTCAGTAAGCAGTAGGTCTTAAGTACACCAAGGCTCAGAACTGTCCATACTAAAAGACCTTCTCCTTGCCAACTTCCAATTTCAATACATGAAGAACAAAGAGACCCCAGCCTGCTGACTGGTGGTAAAATCAGTAATGACCAAGTGACCTAAAAGTTAATAACCATTTATGTTTAACTTGTTTTCAGTATTTTATATAAAGAATATTGTATGGTGTTGAGCACTTTTTCTGTTCTGGAAGATGCTTGCTTCACTTGGAAGTAGGTTCACGTTTTTCACTTGTAAGACAGTAGTGTCTAATTCCTCATGGATTTTAGAATATCTGAAAGGCTCCTTGGTTGCTGCAGAAGAGGAATTACACAGTTGATACTAGAAGTCTCTCTGAAAACCCAGGGCTGAGAACTCATAGCATAAGCAGTATATAAACTTACTATTATATTACTAAATGAATATAGTATCAAACTACTTTCTTAATTCTTATCTTTATAAGAAATAAGTTAGGGGTACTTTTATTATTAATCAGAGAAATTCCTTTTAGCAATGGATAGTAGTTGACACAGAAACATACAACAGCTCAAATGGCAGAGAATAAATTTCAATGTAATATTGAACAAAAATGTGATATCTATATCCCATTCCATACCTCCAAGGTTCACAGACCATTACAGAAGATGGCACAGAATGATTGAAAGAGCCAGAGATTGTACATTGTTAGGAGCACAAAAGTCCTAATGCTCAAAGATCACTAGAAATCCAGGAATGGTGTTGTCTTTTTAAAGGACATGTTGTATAACCTATTTTTCCACTCAGATGGTTGAGAACTGGACATGATTAATAGCCTGGTGATCTGTATTATCCAAAGGGACAGACCATATCAAGCTCCCACAGCCAGGATCAGAGATTCTTAATAGTTTAGATGACCATTACAGTATCTACTTAGCCAGGATTCCCACTAGCTTCCTCATTTAGGACCAGAGGTGGCTAATAGCCCAGATGATCTCTTTGCTATCTGTTTGACCAAGATCACACCAGATCCTTCCCTAGACCCTTAGACTAATGTATGTAGCCTATCTCTAGAACCCATCTTCTTGGAAGAAATGACATGTGCTTGGAGTGAAATTTTGATGCAGTTTTGTCTGTGCACTGAAATTGTATTACACTAGGAAACTTTTTATCCAAATTTCACTGTGTGTGTGTATATATATATATATATATATATAAACTTACAATAAACTACATTTCTTGAGATTGTATTGTTACCAGCTGTGATGCTTACAGGAACCCACCCATAGTGGATGACTAGATTAAAACAATGTCTTCTGGACATGAGAGGTTCATGGCACTCATGAATCCACAGCAACTGTAGTTTTCTATACAAAACCTGGCCAAGACCAAACCAATAAACCTTGTAGTGTTGAATCAGGAAGGTTTCATTAGCATTAATCCTGTTTGTCAACTGATGGCTTCTAGGTGTAGAGTCAGTTTTATTTAAGAGTGTGTCTCCTAGTAAGAGAACTATTCTCCAATGGATGATTCCACAAACAGGATCAAATAGGCACAACAAATTGGGGGTGCTATGTTATTTTTAAAAAAAGATGGGAAGAACACAAATTTGGTATTAGGGAGTTGGACATGGATTTGGGGACAATTGACTATGAATAATCATGTCAAATCCTCAAAGAGTTAATTTTAAAATAGAAAATTAAAAAAAATATGGAATTAGCCACAGTTGCAGCTGAAGAAGACTTTAAGGTGCAGCACTACTGATTTTAAAGGTCTGTCAGAAACCAAAAGGTAAGAAATGCAGAGATTTAAGAAATGGACACCTCTCTGATATCTCCAGAAGGAACAGGTTTCTTCTGAAACCTAAATTTCATAACAATAATAAAACTCACTTTGACAAAAGAGCTTCAGTAGAGCTTAACACCAAAGTTAATGAACGTTATGCTGTAGCAACTTAAAGAGCATGTATACTGACTCAAAGGGAAGATGGCAAGTTGACAATAGTATGGAGAATAAAGATACTCTCAGAACTATGAAAGCAACTTGAGCAACAGATTTTATGATCTATGTCTGTACTCAAAACTGTGACTCTCTTATAATAGTAACTGCCTCTGTAGTTCCCTTTTGCAGGTGAGGTACCTATTCCCATGTTTCCACTTCCCAGTTCATATCACCTGTAACCTATTGTACAAACAGGATCTGAACAGTGAAATATCAATACATATGCTGAGACAGAAGTACAGAAACCTCAAGGGTCCCCTCCCTGGATAGGGAACCAGAGGCAACTGATGATTTCTCAGAGATGGATAGTTAGCCTCTTCCAGGGGTGAGCTCACTAATTTGTTGTCCAACACAAAGCAGTCAGCCCTGAAACTGTCTACATACAAACTAAAAACTTAACTGAACAGTTTGTATTTACATATTCCATCATGTGTCCATGATGCCCATCATGTAACAAGATGAATTATGGAACAAGAGATAATCAATTTGAGAGTGAAGGAGTATATGAAAGGATTTGGAGGGAAGGGACATTGGAAGGCTGGGGGTAGCAAAGTAAAGAGAGAAAGTGGTGTAATTACATTTTAATCAAAATGCATAAAAATAAAAAGAGGTTATAAAATTTTTAAAAAAACCTCCCTTTAAATGGCCCAGTGCAATATGGAAACATAAAATGAAAGCACAAATTAATTTTAAAAATGTTTTATTTCTACAGTGATGAAAAATAATGAAATATATAAAAAATAATTAACAAATCAGAGCAACAAATTGCTCTAAAACATCCAACTTAAAAGGCATGAGTTCTAGTCTGGTGCAACCTCACCACTTCGATGTAGACTCATCCACCAGAAAAACACAAAGGATTCCTGTCACTGCTGAGCCTTGTCAAAGGCTGGCATCCACAGTAACGAGAAAGACAGTACAAATTACCAGAGTCTATGCAAATGAGCACACACAAAGGCTACTCACTGATATCTTGATATTTCAAGGGAGTTGCTTATTGTCACATTTATTTCTCAGAGACTCAAATGCAAAAAAAATGAGAAAGCTTTATGGTTAAAATGAGTAGGGTGAAGATAAATTCTAGTTGGAAGTTATAGGCCTGGGCACCTAGGTGTGGGATAACAAGAATCAGGTTGACTTGTGGAATATGTTTGATATTTTGATAATTTGTTCTGAGTTTAACTCAGGTAAAGATACCATATATGGAAGCAAACAATTATTTAAGAAGTTACTACTATGCTAGATGTGATGGTTGGTATTATCTCAACTTGACATGAACTATAGTTATTTGAGAGGAGGGAACCTCTGTTAAGAAAA
>CABHPP010149181.1:0-17271 GCA_902168425.1 Peromyscus attwateri | reverse complement strand
CATGAACTTCCTTTTCAGACTTCACTATGAATGTACATAAATCATCATTAATTTTATGACTTGTCTATTCTTCAAATTCAGACAGCATTTTCTATTCCTAGGGCACCTACAGCCCAGTCAGTCTTTATTTATTGAATGTAATTCACCAAGTCCAGGATGTCCTACCTTTGTATCAAAACACACATCTCTTCTATTTCATGAAATATCCTTCTTCTGCTCCTTTATTTGTTTTTTTTCTGTTGTTGAATTAAATTTATTTCATAACCAAAGACTTATCAGATATTTTCTGTGGCTCTAATACATATGGAAAGCTTCTTTCCCTTTGCTCAATTTTATTCTATCTTTATATTTTGGTTTATATTTTATATGAATTTCTTTATTTTGTTATATTTAAGGTCTTTTTAGTATATAAATAAAAGAGTTTCTGACATGTAATACTACTGAGTAAATGGATACATTTTCAGAATTGATATAATTACCATAGAAAAATGATGAAAGCAATCTACACATCAACCCAAGCTAAGGTACTCTCTGCCTTTTTTTGTCTTAACATTCCTGCCTACTTCTTTTGTTAAAACACCACAAAAAATGACTACATGGAGATATGTCTCCTCTCCATGTCAAACTCTCTCAGTGGACCACAGAAAGAAGAGAGGAAAAGTGCAGGATGATATTTTCAAAGCAAGATGAAATGAGTTGCAGCTTCAGAATCACAGCCTGTGCATTCACTGCTGAGACTAATGAGGCTGTGTAGAAAACGCAACAAGAGACCTGATTCCTCAGGACTTTAGAATGCTACAAACCTATAGTCAGAAACAAAGTCACTTTAAGAATGCTTACACTAGAAATTCTCCTATTCATTGTGCTCAACTATGTGAGCAATTATTCTTATTAAATTATGAATTTAATTCAACTTGTGAGCCCTAAGTCTGGCAAGACATCCAGGCAGGTAGAGCCACCTTTCTCTTCCTCCTCCTCCTCCTCTTCCTCCTCCTCCTCCTCTTCCTCCTCCTCCTCTTCCTCCTCCTCCTCTTCCTCCTCCTCCTCCTCCTCCTCCTCCTCCTCCTCCTCCTCCTCCTCCTTCTTTTGTAGACAAGGCTGGTTTCACACTCACAGAGATCTACCTGCCTCTGACTCCTGAGTGCTGGAATTAAAGGAGTGGCTCATCACACCTGGCTTCAAGTAGAGCCTTCTTATCACTGTTCCAGGAGTGTAGATTTTCTTATAAACATCTAAAATTAAGTAAGCTCTTAAACAAGATAAGCCCCTGTCCAATAAGTATCATGATTGTGAGATTCTCCTAAGTGCCAGTCGCAACTCTTCACACTTCATTTGACTGAATTTCTAACTATTTATTTTTATCCTTCTCTGTCTGTGTTTCTACTGCCTTTACTTCATATACAACTGGATTTTATTTCCATTTATTTTTATTTCTTTCTGAATGTTGTGTATGTCTTTAGAACAATATCTTTCTACTTAAACTAGATATGTTTGAGGGAAAACTTCAATTTAAGAGAGTTCAAATCTCTTGCAAATCACCATCTCTTTCACCATTTCGTTCATTTTCTTGATTTCCTATTTGATTGTATAACTGTGTCAAGATTTCAAGTACTCCTGGTACTATTACTAACAATGACCAAACTTGTTGAGATCCCATGGGAGACATTCTGTTCTCACAGCGTGTGTCAATCACATGGACAGCCTGTCTCCAAGAAGACATTGTTTTGCTGTATGACACAGGGCACCAGACCTTCAGATTGGAGATTATTAGCAAGCAGCAGGCTAGCCACTAACATTGCCTCTTGGCTCAGTAAGCATTTACTATACTTAGAAAATATTGTTCTTTATAATACTTTATATTAACCTGATGTCAGGTAGTTATGGATTATTTCCTGTGTATTAGTGATTTCTTACATGTTTATTTGTGGACCACAAGCATGCATGGTGGTCCAGAAGAGGTTGTCAAATCCCTGGCAACTTGAGTTACATGTAGTTGTTACATTTCATGTGGGTGCTGGGAATCAAACACAAGTAACCTTTAGGAGCAGCGAGTAATTTTAAATTTTGAATCCATCTTTGAATCTCTTGAGTCTTATTTTGAATCCATCTCTTTAGCTCTAGTCATTGATTTTTTTAAAAGAACTTATTTTAAACCCAGGCTGTTGCCAAGATAATAAGTTGCCCTCCACAAACTGATAGCAAGGTCCCATTGCTGAAGACAATAAGAGGTTGAGCTGGTGGCTACACAGAATCCACTCACCCCCACATTCTAGTGTCTTTGACATGGAAACATACTCTGCAGGCTACCAAAAGAGAAACAACCTAAGCACCAAATCTTTGATCTACAAGGATATACATATTCATGCTGGTAAAATATAGTAGGGCAATGGTGGAGCAAACTTTGTGAGAGTAGCCAGCTGATGTCTGATTTGACTTAAAGCCCATTCTGTGAGAGAGCACCCATACCAGACATTGCTTGTGACCAAGAAACAGAGACTAGATAGCTAAGAGTCCTAAGGAAGAACCAAATGTTATTGCTCTTAAAAACGTAACAATAAAATGACTAAAATGACTCCTAATGATATTCTACTAAACTCCTAGATTGGTGCCGTATTCAGTCGTCATCAGAGAAGCAGATGGGAACAGATGCAGAGACCCACAGTCAGACATTTCACACATGCACACAGAGATATTGGAACACACAGCTCTAAATGAGATGTCTCTATCAAATCTCCCCACCTCAGAATTCAGGGAACCCCACAAGAGAGGAATCAGAAGGTGCAGGGGTGACAGAGGGTATGGAGAACACAAAGAAAACAAGGCCCTCTAAAACAACTGAGAAAATCTTGTATGAACTCACAGAGTCTGAAGCAAGAAAGCACAGGGCCTACATGGAGCTGCACAAGGTCTTCTGTATATACACTATAGCTTTTGTTTTGTATTTTATGGAATTCATGAATGTAAAAATGAGTGGGTCTCTGATTCTTGTACCTTCTCTTCTATTTTTCTGTTGGCTTGGATTATCCAACTTCAATATGATCCTTTTTGTTTTATCTTATTATATTTTATTTTATTATGATTTTTTGGTATCTTAGAAGCCTGCTCTTTTCTAAAGAGAGACAGAATGGGAATGGATCTGGGTGAGAGAGAAGGTAGGAAGTAACTGGAACAAGTAGAGGGAGGAGAAATTGTATTTAGATTATATTGCATGAGAAAAGAGTCGGTGTATAATAAAAGAGAAAAATCGATAAATTTAGAAAAGAATATAAAGAAAATGTGGTTATGAATTTGAGTAGGAGCAAGGTTAAGTAAACATTTTGAAGGAGGAGGAGAAAGGGGATATGTCATTGTTTGTTTTGGGGCTGTTTTGGGGAGACCTGACACCCAGGTCCCAAATAAATCACACACAGAGACTGATTATCACTTATAAATGTCGAGCCTTAGCTTAGCTTGTTTCTTGCCAGCTTTCCTTAACTTATCCTGTCTACCTTTTGCCTCTGGACTTTTCCCATTCTCTTACTTCTGTAAATCTTACTCTTATTCCGTGGCTTGCTGTGTAGGTGGGTAGCTGGCCCCTGGAGTCCTCCTCCTGCTCTGGCTACTTCTTTTCTCTCCTTCCCAGATTTCTCCTTCTATATGTTTTCTCTGCCTGTTAGCCCCGCCTATCCTTTCTCCTGCCTTGCCATTGGCTGTTCAGTTCTTTATCAGATCATCAGGTGTTTTAGACAGGCAGAGTAACACAGCTTCACAGAGTTAAACAAATACAACATAAGCAAAAGTAACACACCTTAAAATAATATTCCCCGACAGGGATAAACCCTATAAAAATAAGTAAGAATAATAAAAGAATTTAAATCTTCTCATTACCTTCTCAGGGATCTATGTTGTCTATGAAAGTTTGTACATAGACAGTTGGTGTTTGTGAGTTTTACCTTTCAGGCATACCAGATATCTGTCAGAATTTTATAATTTAGAGCTAATATGTTATACTTTAAAGGTGTTCTGACCACTGAAGAGCTGTAGTTTCTAGTAGATGAGCAATGATCAAGCAAGGGAGAGCAAAGCCTTCCCCTTGAAGCATATCAAAATGAGTACTTTCAAGGGGGTGGAGGGACTAGAGACAATGTCTCTGCATTTCTGGCTTTCCTGGAGATGACTATGTAGACCAAGCTGGCCTCTATCTACTGAGATCCTCTCGACTCTGCTTTCAGACTGCTGGGGTTAAAGGTGCACAACCCTATGCCCTGCTACTGGTTTTGAGATTGTACAGCCTCTAGTTTAATGTTCTATCTCTGTCCTACTGTAACCATGTAAACATGGTTGAATAAGCATGAAATGAGTGCTTTTTTGATGAGAGTGTGGATTGGTTTTGAACAGAAGCTTAGAGTCACTGACATACAGAGTTTTCTCCTATGAGCACTTTCTCAGACAACACTAATGTTTGTTTAGATTACTGTAGACAAAGCATGTTTGATTCTAGTCCATCCTTATCTCAGCTTCCTGTCTCAAATAAATACCACATAAGGATAAAATGTTCTGAAAAACAAGACTCTATACGGTCATTCCACAATAGCTGTCTCTGCTGTCATGCTATTGGTCTAACAGAATGACCTCTCCCAACTGGAAACAAAGTATTCCAGGGGGAGAAACTGATCAGTGAACTGGGGCTGTCATACTGATCTGAGCACAAAACCTCACAAGAAAACAAAAGCAGCTTGGACAAGACAAATTGCACTTGGCCTGTCAAATATAAAACCCTCCATGAAGCCTGTGGGTTTTTTTTTAATTGATTGCTTTCCAATAAGTCTGATTTATTGTGAGTTGAGTTGAGGAAACTACAACCTCAGTTAGCCCAGCTCACCCCTTCAACTCAACAGGCAATTAAAGAAAGACAACACTTTGGTATACAGTTTGCTGTAAAGGGCTAGACTCTGAATTTTCTCTTAACTCACCAGACAGATATAGGAAGTTTTAAAAAAATAAGAAAACATAAAGAATAAAGGAGAGATGCATATATGTATTCAAAATAATAATCTCAATGTATGTTTTAATGGGAAAGTTTCCATATACTAACAGAAAATGATAACAAAGTCGTATATAACTTGTCATAGTAGATGTTATATATAAATGTGCCACAAACTGAGATTATAAATATAAAACTGAAATTGTCAATTAAGCATCATCAAATTACCAAACCAGTGATTAGTAAGCATTTAGGAACAAAACAAAATATTAAGTTTATAAATATGAAAAATATATCTGAGAGAACAGGCATTACGTAATATTTCTCCAATTTGGAAATGCTGAAACAAAGAACAGATGATGATAATTACAAGCTGAGACAAAAGAAAATTAGAAAAAATGAACTCAGTAGTATGGAAACCCTACAGACAACATCAATGCAGAACATGAAATGAACTTAAACCCAGAACGGGTAGAAGTGCACACAGGTCTAGTTGATGACCGTTACACATGCAGAAGGTCTGATTTGTATCCCTGTCTTTGATGCTGTTTTTATTCTGCTCACTGCCCTGAGCAGTGTTCACCTCCACTGCTTAGCATGCTCAGGCTGTGGTGAGAAAAACCCATAGCCTGGGTGACTTGAGAGCAAACACTTACTTCTCCAGTTTCTGGAGGTTTTTGAAGTCTAAGATCAAGTTACCCGCAGATATAGTGCCTGGTGAGCTCTGCTTCCTGCTATGCAGGTTTCTTATGCCTTCTCAGAAACAGGGGCGTGGGAGGGATTGCGATATTTTCTTATTGGGGTATGACCTTCTTATGAGGGCTCTAGCCTCATGACCAGATTATCTCGACAAAAGCCCCACTTTCTAGTATTTGAGTACTGTGAAAGAGGATTTTATTTGTATTTATCAGGGAGATGTGAACAAAAATGTTTTCTTCCAAAATAAGGCATCAAGGATACATTTAAGAAACAATTCTAGGCAAGTTCAACTTTGTGAAGCAGTGAGTCTGTGGGGGTGCTTTACAGAGGCATTATTTACAGAGAATGGCTGAGGGGTTTCTTACAGAGCATGGATGAGGCAATATTCTATTTTTTATTTTTATTTTTTACATATGTTACATCCTGACCTCAGTTTCCCTTTTCTCCACTTCTCCAAGCTCCTTTACCTCCCTCTGCCCAGATCTACTCCTCTTCTGTTTTCCTCAAAAAAAAAGAAAGAAAAAAGAAAGAAAAAAGGAAGAAAAACAGGATTCTCGATGGACAGCAACTGAACATGGCATAACAAATTACAATAAGGCTAGGCACAAACACTCATATCAAGGCTGGTTGAGGTGACCCAGCAGGAGGAAAAGGGTTCCAAGAGCAGACAAAAATATCAGAGATAAGCTCCCCCCTTTCACTGTTAGGGGCACCACAAGAACACCAAGCTATAAAACAATAATGTATATGCAAAAGACCTAGCTCAGACCCATATAGGGTCTGTGATTGGTGATTGTCACATCAATCTCTGTCAACCCCTATGAATTCTGCTCAGAAGACTCTGGGTTGGTGTCCCCAACTTCTCTAGTTCCTAGAATCTTTCTGGGTGAGGTGTTCTTTACAGGAAAAAATGGTTGAAAAATGGGTGCTTCACCAGAAATCCCACTCGAGTACTTGGCAGCTGCATCAATGGAATGAGTCCCCAGTCAACTATCAACCTTCTCCATATTCTAGTGTCTCTCTCATGACCACTTTCATATAGTAGGATACATGAAAATGGGGTGGAGAAAGGGAGAGGCTGGAAGTTCATGGCATATTCCTTGCTAATAGGTCTGGTCTTTGGTGGTGTCATGTGGGTTAGCTCAACTGTTGTGATTTCAAGATTCCAATAAGCATGGCATGCCTGAAGGAAAGGGTTCCACAATAAAATGCTTTAGCATATGTTTTTGGGAGAATATAATTTCATATCATAACATTGTATAATATCAAGTTCTATGAGGAAAACTATTAAAAACCTGTATGTCTATAGTTAATGCTACGTAGTTAGCATGTATTTAAAAGTAAGTCTTGTTTGTTTGGGTACTGATGAGGTTAAAGTATAAATTCTCTTATAATCTATGGAACACAGATAAGGGAACTAATAGATGGATAAATAGAAACCTACTAGAAGGACATGATTTGGAAGGGTTTTTCTAAATAAGACAAAAACTGTGTTTAGCCCCACAGCTTTCCATTTCCTTAGCAGCTCAAACAAAGACAGAAGAGGAGAGATTGAGGCTGCTACAGAGCAAAGATCAAAGGATGCATTGAAGGAGGCTGTGAGAAAGGAAAACTTCTACAAATGAACTGAAGGACATTCTAAGTTCTAGAAATGGTGTAGATAGATTGAAGATGCCCATGAGGCAGTAGTGCTGGTGTTTAATGAATTCTGCAGAGGTTTTATGGCCAATAAGAGTGTGAATTACCATGCCAAACAACTGACCAAAATGAAGTAAAACTAATGCAAGAGGTTTTTAGCAGATACCCTCATGAACAAATTTGGTTGCTGGATGCAAAGAGACAATACCCAATCCTTACAAGGAAGCAGTTCTGGCACAGGATAATATGAATGAAACCTTCTCAGAGCCTTAAAATCAGTCAGTCATAAAAACAGAATGCATAGAGGGTGAAGTAAAAAGAGCCTCATTTATTTAGATAGAAAATAGAATGTTACTCACCGAGGCCTGGTGGATAGGGGATTGAGGAACTGAAATGTAATCTTTGTGGAATTCCAGTGTTATCCTTTATGATATACAGAGTTTTGAAGGGAAATGATGATGATAACTCTTGATGAGATCATTTTACTGTCAGTGAATTACACTTAGAAAATTGATATGTAAAAGTTACATTCCTCAGTACTGTGAGAAAATACCCAACTAAAAGTAAATTAAAGAAAGTAGAGATGATTTTGACTCCCAGAGGTAGGTCCAGCGGGGAAGTCATGGTGACAGGAGGTTATGAGGTAGAAGTTGGTCATATTCCTCCACAATCAGGAAGTAGAAAGAGATGAATTGTTCAGCTCAGTGTCCATGTTTTATTTTCCAAGGATCCATGAATGGTGCTGCCCACATTACAGGTGGGTCTTCCCACCTTTGTTAAGCTAATCAAGATAAGCCCTCCCAAACATGTTAGAGACTAGCTTACCCCTCCCAAGCATGCTAGAGACTAACTTACTTTAGATAACCCCTCCCAAGCATGGTAGATACTAACCAACTTTAGATAACCTACTTTAGAAATATCGGATCTCTTGGGATTAGAGTAATTATCTTTCTAGCACTCAAAAGAAATGCTAGGAAGCAAAACTAAGTCCTCTGCAAGAGTTGTAAATGATTTTGATGATTGAGACATCTCAGCATTTTATTTTATATAAATATAGATATATTTTTACTGAGCCAAGATCACCTTGATATAGCCTCAAGGAATGAAATCAGGCCAGGTTGGAGAGACCACCGTAAAGCTGAGGCTGTGACAATTTTTTGAGTGAAACCAGACTTTTTATACCTTTATCACAAACAGAATATAATGGCAATTGCCAGGATCAATACAATTGTGGTTGCCAGGATACAGTGAAGTTTGCAAGCCATATAGAGCACAGAAGATTAATGTCTAAGACCAATTGTCCCATGAAGCCTTAGCGCTTCCTTGACCACTAAGGTAACATACAGAGAAACACCAAGTTACCGAATGCTTCACTGCCTGAGGGAATGCATCAGTCCCACAGGATCTGGAAGTCACATTGTGCCCTCAGAGCCATGGACTGTAACCCGAGAAACCTATGATGGATGCCTCTCAAGGTAGCTAGGCCAAGCTAACTACATGGTTCCCTGAAAATGGTGTTATAGGTAAACTATAGAAAACACATGTTCTGGCAGGCGGTGGTGGTGCACACCTTTAATCCCAGCACTTGGGAGTCAGAGCCAGGTGGATCTTTGTGAGTTCAAGGCCAGCCTGGTCTACAGAGCGAGATCCAGGACAGGCACCAAAACTACACAGGGAAACCCTGTCTCAAAAAAACAAACAAAACAAAACAAAACAAAACAAAAAAAAAAAGAGCTAGTCAGCTGATGGATACATTGGGTGAGTGAGTCTTTGGAAAGCATCCAGTAAAGGACCAGGGAGAAACAAGTTGTGAAATCAGCAAACATGATCTAGTCAGGCAGGTGTGAAGTATAAATCACAGTTGCTTAGAAACACCAGGCAAAACCCATACACTCTAGTGAAGATAAATACAATAATTCAATAATCATGACTGTGGATGGCTATGGCATATTTCATTCCTGTGTAGTTTTTACAAGACATCATTTGACTATACTTTAGGGTTCACACTGTTCAACTTATTTTAATATTTAGCATTTCTTACATTTCTAGTGCAATGTAAGAAGTGTCCTTTGATTACTTTGTAGATTGACAGTTACTGCTTACATATGTATGTATTAACTGTAATTAAATCAATGAAATGTTTCATGACAGACATAACATTGCATATTATCTCATTAAAAGACACTCATAAAGACCATGACCTATCTCCTGATCTTTACTGGCAGCTTTCAAGACCTATTCTTCCTTATTTACTTTTACTAGACCTCTGGGCTCACTCAAAAGAAACCCAGAGTCAAGGTATCAAGTCTTTGGGACTGGTGGGACACAGGAAGGAAACAACTGTTAGTCCTATTTTCAAACCACAGTGAAACCAGAGCTTCCCAAATGACTGTCAAGTGCCTTCTATCACTCTTCCTGTTGTTTTAGTATAAATGTGATCCCGTGGGCATCATGGCAGATGGCAGTAATCCTAGCACTGAGAAGGCTGAGGCCGGAGAATTGTGAGTTTAGGCTGTCATGGGCTACAAAGCAAGACACTATCAAAACAAGCAAACAAAGGACAATAGGACTAATATAGAAAATACTTCCAAGAAAGGAATCTGACATATGATATGTATGCTTAGAAAAAAATAGGATCTTCCAACCATGTGTTTTAACCTTTCTATTTTTGTTTCTTGATTTGATTTGAAGTCAGATTTGTGGCTACTCTAGACCTGTTGGTTTCAATCGCACTCTGAGATCTCGATTTTTCTCTGCTGACATGACTCAAGCCCAGGTTTAATTGAGTATGCTCTTGCCCCTTGTTTTCTCAAACTGGTAATGCTCTTCAGTCCTTTTATTGTGAGTCCCTTATACACACAGCTGAGGTGTCATCTCATTCCCAGATCATTGTCTCCTGGTCTTTCCTGGCACTGTTTTCTAGCAGCCACCCATGATTCCACCCTCCCTAATCCTCTCTTAGATTTAGGTAATTTGGCAACCCTGGTGTCACATCCTCTGCCTTAGACTTATTCTTTCAATACTGTGAGTGTGTGTCTCTCCAGTGCTTGCTTGTTCTACTGTTGAGTGAGAATCAGTTATATGACCAGTTGCTTCTGGATGGGGATCTCCAAGTTCCTATGTATGTAGTGCAGGCACTGAACCACTGAGCTATATCCTTGGTTTTCTTGTATGTTAATGCTTTAGACAGGCAGTCTTGTTATGCTACCCAGGCTGGCCTTGTGGTTGTGATACTCTGTCTATAGCCTGGCTAGTGGCTGGAAATACACACATGGGCTATTGCACACAGTTCACTCAGGAAGGTTTTAATCAGAGATAGTTATTATTCTCTCTGAAGCAATGTTTGTTATGCATGTTCTTTTAGTCTCACATTAACAGGTCAAATATTATTATCAATAACTGCCCATCCTTTGATAATTGTTATATAAATTTTGATACCAGAAATACATGGTCATTAAAATGAAATGTGTTCCAGTCTTTTAGAATTAGCAGGCCATTAAGTTGCAGTAATTATGTATCCACAGAATTAAATTGAACCAAGGTTATTTATAGTTGTGTAATAATAGACTTGGAATCAACATAACAATCCACACACTAAGAAGAGCTGTTCATGCTTGAAAGAAGTAAAAATTATGTTTGAGGACATAAGAGGATACAAAGATTTATTTGGCTGTTGTTTCCAGGCAGACTTGAAGTAACTCAAAATGCTCAGGGGTGGAAACACTTTTCCTACTTAACTAATCTTCCAACCAAGGAAAAAGAAGTGGTTCTTGAGAGACTGAGAAGCTAAGTAGAAATCTTAAGCTACATCAGAGAATAAAACATGTTCTTTCATTACTTTCTGGAGACAGAATAAAACTTGGAGTTGCATTCCTGATATTTTAAATTTAGGATTAGCAATAAATGGTCAAGGCTTTCTATTAGAGCCTAAAATAATCCACACAAGAAGTGAAAGTAGTGGAAATATACCACTGCCATTATTATGTATAATATATGTATATCAACATCTATTAATGTGAAGCTACATTAATAGAAAAGACTCCTAACCTGGTTCTTGACAGAAAAAAGAATCACAATTTTCGTGTGTCTATAAAGGCATAAAGAAGCCAGATCTAATTTTTTTTTAATCTACAGTTTCCTACAAACCATAAGCAGAAACTTGAAGTATTACATAGCAGGAGAAAGTATCCATGAACAACTAGTAAAGTAGGATCAGTTCTAAAGTCTTTTCTCAAAGCAACCGAAGTACTCCAAAAGCCACAAAGCTGAGTAAACACAGAAGAATAACTTGTTTGAGGTGCACTGAAGGTGAACAACAGTGCCTGCCCATCACCTGACCACCACTGATTCTATATGGAGAGGAATAGGCTTCTTCAAACAGTCCTCTGAGGAGACGAAGAAAACCCAGCAATGTGTCTAACAACATAGGAAGGTGGAGACGTGCATTTCTATAGCCTCAGATTCTATATCAGTTTGAACCTAACTTATTCACAACACTGAGAAATTAGCTGTAATTGATTAATAGAAGAATTAATTGTCATTCTCTCATGGCAAGGGGAAATGTAGAAACACAGGTCAACCATTCAGCCTCAGTCGTGAATCAAGAGTCTTTACAAATACTTTGGGAAACTGAACAGCTGATTTTGAAGACTTTGAATAAGAGATGCCTGTTATTGTAGGGCTAGGGAGAAGGAAAAAAAATCTAGGTTTGTAAAGATTCTGTGTTAAATCAGTCAAAAATTAGATGCAGACTAATTTTCTGAAAAAATAAAAAAGATACAAGAAGCAAAAGATTACTAATTTTAAAAGGAAAGTGGAGACTATAATATGGCATGTATGGCAAGTTTATATTGAAGTTCAGAATACAATATTCCAAGAGATAGTTGAGTTATTCCAACATGTTAATACACATGCAATTGAGGTTTCATAGGAAAAAGACAAATAAAGGAGAAAAACTAAATATAAATCTCAATCATCCAGTTTTCTAAAATTAATAGAGGGCCTTAATGCAGAGATTGAGAAAGATAAGCAAATGCAGCTGGATTACAGACAGAACATTTCCATGTACTAGTACAAGTGCAAAAGCAGAAAGAAAATAAAAACCTTGATAGTACACAGAAAAGATAAAAAAAAACACACAAACAAGGAACTACCAGTGGATGTGTATATTTCAACAGTGACAGAGGCCAGAAATAATACAAAATCATTAAATAAAATGATATAAGATAATAAATAAATGGACATTATAAAAATCATTCTGTTCATTTAAATGCATTTTTCTATATGCAGAATTTTACAAAGAAGGCATCAGATAAAGTAAAAAAATCTGAGTCTTTTTATGGTATTTAAAGGTAATTGCATAAAATCTACTCTCAAAGAAAACCAGATGATGTAATGGAATGATTCTAAAACATTTCAATAAAAATTAATATAAATATTTCACAAAATATTAATTGTGGAAAATTTCCAAAATCTTCTCATGATATAAGACACTTGACCCCAATGCTTGGAGAAGTGAGATTTGGAAATAAATATTCTCAAATATGCATATAACTATAAATTCCTTTATAAAAATTTGAAGAGTGAAACATATTGATATAAAGAATAAATCAACATCATTAGAAAAATTTTCTTTCAAGGACAGAAACACAGCTTGTCCTTACATTAACTCATGCAATTTAGACTGTTGCTTTAAGAAAACATGATCATTTCAGCAGGTTTTTGCAGAGCTACTGAGTAAACTTTCTTATGATACACTCTCAGCAGATTTGAACTTAAAGAAAATATCACTCTTTCAAGCAAATTCATGAACAAACCCCCCCATCAGAGTGAAACAAAAGAACCCGATACACCTGACTGAAGTCACAGACTCTGGCCCATTGTAAACTGCACATAGGTAAGAAGCAACGTGAAGTGTGAATGCTCCTTAGCACCAGGTCTACTCTGGAAGCAGAGAAAAGGGGAAGAATGCCAGAAATTAAAGTTATGGATGGTGAAGCTGCTTCAAAAACAAAACAAAAAATTAGCAAGATGGTTTACAACAAGATCTCTTCAGAATAAATTTATTTGATATGAGCAAAACAATAGCTATGCAAAGTATATTCACAAATTGATTCATTTATTTTCATACACTTGAGAAATGTGTAGAAAATAGAGTGGCTACACCAAAAAGAGAAAAATGAGAAAAAGAATATAGAACAGAGCCGGGGGCTGGAGAGATGGCTCAGCAGTTAAAGGCTAGGCTCACAACCAAAAATATAAGCACAGAGCCGGGTGGTGGTGATGCACGCCTTTAATCCCAGGACCTGGTAGGCAGAGTCAGGCGGATCTCTGTGAGTTCGAGGCCAGTCTGGTCTACAAAGTGAGATCCAGGGCAGTCACCAAAACTACACAAAGAAACCCTGTTTCGAAAAAAAAGAAGAGATTGATGAATGGAGGGGTGAACCACTTACAGAATGGAAAACCGAATTTTAAAATCAGGCCAATAGCCCTCAGTTGAACTTTATGTAACTTACAATCTCAGATAGAGATCAGATTTCATGGTTATTGAAGACTGAGACATTTATACATAATATCAAAGGGCAACATGTAGATAATATACCAAAGCTAAACAGTGTGTTGGTCCCTGACAATCAGTTATGAAGATCACTGTAAGTGTAGCATGGGCCCTTGACACAATGAGTGAGAAATTTAAAATACCAGAAATAATGTCACTCTCAAGGGACTCACCATTCTGTTAATATGGGATATTTTCGTGCAGTGAAGAAAGGATTCTCTTTTGAGGAACCTGGATGAATTAGCTATCCATATAGGACAAATATTCATCAAAACTATTGCAAGAAAAATTATATATTGAAATATCCTACATTGGAAAATGTAAAATCCTCAAATGCAATTTTATAGATCAATGTGTAAGATAGAATCATCATAAAAGTGAGATCAATCAATAAATAATGATAATGTGCCCACACACTTAAGGGGTTGATGTGCACACAGTTTAGTCAACAGATTGCAGATAGGAATGTGGGAAAAGAGTGCTTTTGTACTGAATTTTACAAAGACAGAGGAACATCAGTGTGCACTTGTGCTGTGACGGGGCTCAGTAGGTTCTGTAGCTCATTACTTTTCCATCATTCATTTCTGAGGAGTCCATTTCTACCTTCCTCTCTCCACAACAGCAGAGATATTCTTGTAACGCCCTTCTCAGAAAGCCCTGGACTTTTATTTCGGCTTGATCTGCCTGGCTTATTTCATCAGTGGAGGAAACCACTTTTAGGGATCCAAAAATACTTACCGCACACACCTGAGTTCCTTATGCCAAATTCCTGTGAAACATTAGATCCAAATTTTGTCCCCTTTTATTTCAAACTGCTTGTGAATGCGAGAGCTTCTGACCTCCGAGAGCAGCAGTGGGTGAGACAGGCATTGATTCAGGGTAAGGGGTTTTATTTTTTCTTATTTTTATTAATTAATTGATTAACTGCTTGATTGAGTTTTGAGACAGGGTCTAATTAGCCCAAGTTATTCTCAAGCTAGCTGTGTAGCCAAGGATGAACTAGAGCTTTGATCCTCTTGACTCCACATCCTGGGTGGCTGGATGATAGGTGTGCACCACCACAGTTGGACTGGGAGGCTGTATGCTGGGTGAGAAAAGTCTACGGCCCCTGCAGTGCAAGGTGTGAGGGACTGAAACCCCGCCTCATTTCCTGGTGGGGAGAGGGACAGCCCAAGAAGAAATAACATCTTTCACAGAGAAAGTCAGCATGGACTGGTTCTGCTAGGGCAGGAATTTGTGTTTTTCACAGCAGATCCGAATATTTGCTGATGTCAGAGCCTTGAGTCCAAAGGTAAGGAGAGTGAACTTGAGCTTGGGGACTGTTTCTCTTCACCTCTGTTAGGAGAGCTAGCCCTCTACAGTCTTCAGTGGAGGTTGTCAGTTCCTTTGGCCTCTGTCACCTCTGTTGCCATGGTAACCACTCAGATCTCCCACTGTTAAGGTCACCTAGGAAAAGGTAACATTTGGAGCTCTGGTTGTACTGTCTTAGTAGGAACTCTGGTAAACCAGTAGGAATCATGTTGTAGGGCAATTAAAAACATCGATGCTTAACTGAAATTTTCTCATGTAAGATTCTGCCTTCAGGGTTGTGTGTTGACAGTCTTCCAGTATGTGAAATGTGGGCATCGTTGCAGTTCACTAGCATGGTCCAACTCAGCACTTTCTATGAATATGGAAAAGTGATATACTGAATTGTTCAATTCATATCCAATTAAGTGACCTGAACACTCACCCAAGGAACTTGTGTGGCAATGGTGCCCGGGAGTGTATGCATCCACACAGCCAAACTGAGTTTAGTTGGCAGTAAGGGCACCATCAGCAGCAAATATGAGTTCCTAGTAAAAGTAAAATCTGCAGTGACTTTTCCCACCATGACTACACTAAGATTCCGAGGGTGCTGGAAAGGGAAGTTGTAGGAGATGATCAAAACCCCCTCTGACTTTCAGAGTTGCTGCGGACAGGGTGGTTGAAATAAAAACTGGAAAGGCAGGTAGAACTCATTTAATCATATTTTATATCAGCACTCAAGTAATTTAATAATAATAACAACAATAACAATGACAATCATAATAATTGAGCCAGTTGGGATGGCTCATACACATAATCCAACACGTGAGGTCAGGCTGGTCTACATGGTAAAGCCCTGTCTCAAACAACAGCATTAGTAAATGTGAGTGTGATAGTTTTAAAAGTTAACTTGAGGAAATGCACTGAGAAATTATCTAGATCAGATTAGCCTGTGGACCGGTCAATGGGGATTATATTGATTATTAGTTGATCTAACTGACTCTGTATTTCACCATTCTCTACAACGGGCCCTGAACTGAGAGTGAAGAAAACAACTGCGAACAAGCAAGCAGGCAGCACGGGTGCCTGTGTTTCCAGTGCTCTTGATGGTGGGTGTGCTGACATTGGCTGCCTGAGTTTCTGCTGGGACTTACCTGAAGTGACAGAGGAGAACCTGGAACCCCTTTTACCATAAAGTTGGTCTTGTCCAGTGTTTCATCACAACAGAAGTGAAACTAGAACAGTGTGTCATGTCCTTTGCATGGTATCTATGATCAGCGCTAGATGTGAGGAGCAATGACTGTTGCTGATGTTGACACAAGCTACCTATCCTAACATGGTTCCTGTTCACAATCCTACATGTGCATATTACACACATTGTACATGTATACATTACAGATACGCACACATGCATTACATATTACTAGCTATGCGTCCTGTGCTCCATCTTTAACTGATTCCTCCTCTAAGCAGTGTGCTGATCAGTGTAAAGTCATACACTGTCTTAAGCACTGTTTTCATGGGTATTTAGCTCATTATTTCTTAGATTTAGTTTGTGTATTCTGATATTTGTCCCATTTTCTTTCATCAGTGAGCTCCACTTCCCATCGCCTTTCCCCAGTTCATGTCTGGATGGGATTATCCTGTGTGAACTGCTTTATCTGATAGTCACGTAATCTACTTCTGATCAGTATTTCACAAGGTCACCTAGGCATTTTACTAAAACTCAAATAGGATTGTACTATGTGCCTGTTTAATATCCCATGCTCCTTCATCTCTATTTTTACCAACTTCTAAGCTCCAAAGTCTACGACTTAAATGACACCATACCTAGGAAGACTAAGATGTATAAACCAAATAAAAAATCTGGGTAAATTTGTAGTGAGGCTGGAGCTTCCTGCCTCAGAATGTTGAGCTATGACCCACTTCCCTGTTCCTAACCTGAAATGTGAGGTGTCTCTGTGATTTCTAAGGACCTATGCAGCTGATTTTGAAAATCTCATTGTTATAACAAAGACAGAGTATCCTGGGATGACCTTAGGCTATGAGAGTGGAACATCTGTCCTTTACATCATGAGAGAATGTCATTGCTGTGTAATTGTTTCCCTCTCTCTGAGGCTGGGGGGGG